>JAQZBX010077799.1:0-14218 GCA_029593785.1 Cabassous unicinctus
TACATGGAGGAGGTTCACCTGGGCATACATAGAAGGCATACAATTGTGTTCAAATGTTCATGAAGCATTGTCATGATGGGTGGAGATTCACACAATAACTGAAAGAATATTGAGTTCCCATTCTGGGGAGTTCTGCCACATTCTCTAATGGAACAGCAAGAATCCCTGAAGTACAGAGGCAATGGTTAGTGAAGGAGGATGGCCCATTGATGGGCCCTTGATTTTGATGATTGTGCTTATGAACCTTTACTCTTGAAATTGAAACTTAGCCTAGTGTTATTGGGTACCTAAGAGTTACCTCCTAAAAGCCTCCTTGTTGCTCAAATATGACCTCTGTTTAAGCCATACTCAGAATATAAGTCCAATAACTTCCCCCCAGTTTGGGACATGGCTCCCAGGTATAAGCCTCCCTGGCACTGAGGGATTACTACCCAGAGCCAACTAGCAATGCAACTGGAAAAAGACCTTGACCAAAAGGGGGAAAAGGTGAAAACAAATGAGTTTATATGGCTAAGAGACTTCAAAGTGGTCAGGAGGTCACTCCAGAGGTTATGCTTATGCACATCTTAGCAGGATCTCATTGACTGCCAAATTAGACCTACCCCAAATAGTGGGACTCCTGAGGGCTCTGGAGAAACCCAGGCACTATGGCCAGGGCAGATAACTCAGGAGTTTGGTGCCTTGCCAGTGGGCCTTACTTTGGAGTTTGTGCTCCCCAGTGTGACAGAGTTGGACTCAATTGTGGTTTCCCTACACATAGCTCTTCTGCCCCTTCTATTTGAATATATAGTTGGTGCTGGTATTGGTAGGTGTATGTCCAAGAGACTTGAATCTTTAGGCTGTCCATGTGCCAGCTGGGCCCTGAGCCTCAGTGATGTTGCAACACCTACTCTCCAGTTCATTGGACTCACCCAAGACAAATAACAAGAAAATAATGTTGGACAACCACCATCCCAAGGAACCAAAAAAGTCTACAATTGCAAGCAAGAGGGTTCCATCCATCAGCCATAATGAACTGAAGCCCCCTCTCAATTAGAGGTGGAGTGGGCATCACCATTCCAGAATCTTTAGGATTGGGGAATGAACTATGGACTAGAGTATACTTACTGGTATTCTACTATAGACTTATTGTGATTCTAGCAATGGAAGAAATTATAACATTGATGTGGAGGCAGTGGCCACTGGAGGTTCTGAAGCGAGGGAAAACAGGTGTAATACAGGTTCATTTTTGGGCCTTAGGATTCATCCTGAATGACATTGCAATGACAGATACAGGCCATTATATATCTTGCCATAACCTACATAATTGTATAGGAGAGAGTGTAAATTACAATGTAAACTATAATCCATGCTTAATGGCAATGCTCCAAAATATGATCATCAATTGCAATGAATGTACCACACTAATGAAGGATGTTGTTAAATGGGTAAATGTGGGAGGTGTGGGGAGCGGGGCATACAGGAATCCTCTCTATTTTTCATGAAACATTTATGTAACATAAATATCTTTAAAAAATAAAAAATACATTAAAAAAAGAAAATACTACATAATTCCTCATACTTCCACAATGAGCATCATTCATGTTTCCACAAGCAGGAATTGCTTTGTGTCCTATTGTCTAATCCCATACTATATTCAAAACTGAAAAGCAACAAGGAGGCATATAAAAAAAACATAAAATGAGACAAATGAAATTAAATTTTTCATATATTTATGACTTGCCAGGGTATTTTCAAAGATTTTACTTATATTGGTGTCCCAGAAAAGAGAGGACTTTTAGTGAGGGAGACAATTGGGATGCTGCTAAAATAGCATGTATTCCTCCTGATGTATGTGTGATATTTTGCTTGTTTATCATCTGCCTGCTCCACATAATAATGCTCTGTGAAGACAAAATCTCTATTCATATCAGTTTTCTGTTCTTCTGGATATATTCCTAGTAGAGGAATTGCTGGATCATATAGCATTTCCATATTTAGCTTACTGAGGAACTGCCAAACTGTCTCCCACAAAGGCTGCACCATTTCACATTCCAGCCAAGAGTGAAGGAGTGTTCCTATTGCTCAACATCCTCTCTAGCACTTATTATTTTGCTTTTTTTAAATAATTGCCATTCTATGTGGTACGATATGATATCTCATTCTCATTTTGATTTGCATTTCCCTAATAGCTATTGCTTTTAAACATTTTTATATGATTTTTTGCCATTTGTATTTCTTCTTTGGAGAAATGTCTATTTAAGTCTTTTGCCCATTATGAAATTAGATTTCCTGCTCTTTTATTGTTGAGTTTTAGATCTCTTTATATAGAATAGAAATCAAACTCTTATCGAATAAGTGGTTTCCAAATGTTTTCTCCCATTGTTTCCAAATGTTTTCTCCCATTGAGTTGGCTGCCTTTTCACATTCTTGATGAAATCCTTTGAATCACAAAAGTCTTTTAAGTTTGAGGAGGTTCCTTTTATCCATGTTTTCATTGGTTGCTCCTGTTTTTGGTGTAAGGCTTAAGAATCCAGCACCTACTACCAGGTCTTGAAGATGTTTCCCTAAATTTTCTTCTAGGAGCTTTATGATTCTACCTTTTATATTTAGGTTTTTTATCCATTTTAAGTTAATTTTTGTATAAGGTGTGAAATAGGGGTCCTTTTTCTTTCTTTTGGATGTGGATATCCAATTCTCCCATGACAATTTTTTGAATAGACTGTTCTGCCCCAGCTGGGTGGGTTTGAGAGGCTTGTCAAAAATCACTTGACCATACAATGTGAAGGTCTGTTTTTGAACCATCAATTCAGTTCCATTGGTCTATGTGTCTATCTTTATGCCAGTATCATGCTGTTTTTATCAGTGTAGCTAGGTTATATAATTTAAAGTCTGGAAGTGAGAGTCCTTCAACTTTGCTCTTCCTTTTTAAGATGTTTCTAGTATTTAGAACCCTTTACCCTTCCAAATAAATTTGTTAATTGTGTTTTCCATTTGTTTAAAAAATGCTGGTGGAATTTTTATCGAGGTTGCATTGAATTTGTATATAGTTTGGATAGAATTACCATCTTAACAATACTTGGTCTTTCAATCCATAAGCATGGAATATTCTTCCATTTATTTAGGTGTTCTTAAAATTTCTTTTAGGAATGTACTGCAGTTTTCTGAATACAAATGATTTACATCCAAAATATTTTATTTTATTAGTAGCTATTGTAAATGGAATTTTTTTCCTGACTTCCATCTCAGATTGCTCATTACTAATGTATAGAAACACTAATTAGAACAAAAATGTACATATTATACAGTTTTCAGATATTCTGTATATACTCACTTTGAAAACCTCCATAATTCAGTGCTTGAGCTGCAGCACAATTTTTGTTTCTTGAACGATTGTGTATTTAAACACATAGCCAGACTGAATTCTCAGTAGCAGAAATAGAGCTGTCTTTCTACAAAGTAAAGATAGCACATTTGATTTGTGCACAATCTTATTTTTTCTATCACTTCTTTGTTCAAGCTCTTTTCTCTCTGCCTCTTGTTTTTTTTTTTAATTTTAGGAGGTACTGAGGATTGAACCCAGGACCTCATACATAGGAAGCAGGCACTCAACCACTGAGCTACACTTGCTCCCTTTTCTCATTTTAATTAATTCTAAATTGTATTTGGAATACTGTCAATTAATTTATTCCTATTTTCACAGATGAAATAAATAAGTAAGCTGTTCAAAGGTAACAATGCACAAAATATTAATTAATTATTAATTCATTCATTCAACAAATATTTTTGGGTTATTGGTAGGTACCTGGCACAGTATACATGCCAGATAATATACTGACAAACAGAACAGACATTTGCACATTGATGTTCAAAGCGGTGTTATTAACCATTGCAAAAGGATGGAAACAATGCAAGTGTCCATCACGTAACAAATGGGTAAACAAAACATGGTATATACATATGATGGAATACTATGCTGCTGTAAGAAGAAATGAAATTGGGACACATATGATAACATGGGTGAACCTTGATGACATTATGCTTAGTGAAATAAGCCAGACACAAAAGGTCAAATATTGCATGGTCTCACTAATATGAACTAAATATGATGTCTTTATAGGTTATTTGGACATAGGAAGAGGGCTAAGAATGGATACTGATGCTTAATATATAGAGAAGTTTTGACTAACTTGACTGTAAATGTGTGGAAGTGGGAAGAATTGATGGTAACACATTATAATGTAGAGTAGAATTAATGCAGTTGGTTTATAAATGGAATTGTGGTTGAAAAGGGTAATCTAGGGATGTAAATGTCAATTGAAAGAAAGCTAGAGAATAATCTAGGGACTGAATAACATAGTGAACCCAGAGTTGGATGAGAATTGTGGTTAATGGTACAAATACAAGAATGTCCTTCTATGAGCTAGAACAAATGTACATCACTATTTGCAGGGTGGTAAGAATTTGGAGAAGCATGGGGAAAATACAATTAATATAACCTATGGACTATAGTTAACAGCAATACTGTTATATGCTTGCATCAATGCCAAAGATGTACTGTGTTAATAATAGGGGGTATGGAAAAATATACCAAATGTACACTATAGACCATAGTTAGTGGTAATAGTCTGATGATATTTTCTCATAATCTGTAACAAATGTTACATAACAATGTAGTGTGTTGGTGGAGGAGTGATGTATGGGAATTCCACACATGTATGTGATTGTTTTGTAAGTTCACAACTTTTCTAAAAATATATATATTATAAAAAGGGCTCTAAGACTTTGGTTATTAAAACATTTACCAAAAGGTGGCCTACACTAAATGCAGAGGAAATGCCAACTGCCATGTAGATGAATGTAGATGAAGAGGTAAAAAGGCTTAGGGAGATTTGAATGTTAGAGTGGATTTATCATGTAAGACATGCTTACCTACCCAGAAGTGTCCAGAGGACACACCTTTCACCACAACTGTGAGGAATAAATTTGTGACTCTAAAGAGCTCTGTGGTCACTCTTCTCTGTAGGTCAGATATTACTGTGGGAACTACTAATACTGTATTTAGATCCTTAAATACAATGGGGATGATCAGATCCCAGCTTGGCAGGAACCTAGTTGTGGCACTTAATTGCCCAACACAAGGGGGCATGGTAACTGTAATGGACAACAGAGTCAATGCAGTAATCAAAACAGTCTGACTCACAGAGACCTATGGCATTGGCTAGTTGACCATGAGGTATCTAGAAGTGAATAAATAGGCAGTCTACTAAATTCTTACGTAATCTGTATAAGAGTTCTAGGCCAAGAGAACAAGTTTAACTTGAATAAAAGAAAACAGAGAGTCATGGCCACTCAATCAGTTCCCAGACTTAAGAGAGTTTAAGAAACAATCAACCCATTGAATGAAGGGTAAGCTGGGTCCCCTAGGGGAAAGACACTGCCCACTGCTAAAAATGTATGCTATTAATATTCCTCCCAGCTTTCCACAAAGGAAACTATGGCCTTTTACGAGGGTGACTGTGCCTTGAGGAAAAGGAAATGATCAGACACTTCAGCAATTCCTAGACAATGGCTCTGAACTGATACTAATTCCAGAAGACCTTAATCATCATTGTGATCCACCAGTTAGAGTAGGGGCTTATGGAGGTCAATAACAATGGAGTTTTAATTCAGGTCCATCTCACAGTGGGTCCTTTGGGTCCCCAAACCAATTCTGTGGTTACTTCCCCAGTTCCAAAATGCATAATTGGAATAGACATACTCAACAAGTAGCAAAATCCCCACTTTAGTTCCCTGACCTATTGAATGAGGACTATTATGGTAGGAAAGGCAAAGTGCAAGCCACTAGAACTGCCTATACCTAACAAATAGTAAATCAAAAGTAACATCACATTCCTGAAGGGATTGCAAAGATTAGTGCCGCCATCAAGGACTTGAAGGATGTAGCAATGGTGATTCCCACCACATTTCCATTCAACTGTCCTATTTGGCTCATATGGATCTTGAATGATGACAGTGGATTATCATATACTTTATGAGGTGGTAACTCCAATTATAGCTAATGTTCCAGATGTGGTATCACTGCTTGAGCAAACAACACATCCACTGGTACCTGGTGTGTAGGTATTGTTTTGGCAATTTTTCCCCTGGTGACTGTTAGTAAAAGCCATAGAAACAGTTTCCTTTCAGCTGGCAAGTACAGCAATAAACTTTCACTATCCTACCTCAGAAATATATCAACTCTCCAGGCTTATCTCATAATCTAGTCCATAGGAACTGTGATCCCTATTCCATAAGACATCACACTGGTCCCTTACATTGATGACATTATGCTGACTGGATCCAGCGATAAAATTGTAGCAGCTACAGTAGTCTTATTGGTAAGATATTTGCATGACAGATGGGAAACAAATCTAACAAATATTCAGGGTCTTTGTACCTCAGTGAAGTTTCTAGGCATCCAGTGCTGTGGGATATCAAGATATCCCTTCTAAGAAAAAGGATAAGCTGTTGTATCCTACAGCCAAAAATGAGGCACAAAGATTAAGTAGACTTCTATGGATTTTCAAGGAAATATATTCCTCATTTTGGTGTGCTACTCCAGCCCATTTAACAAGTGACCCAAAAAGTCATAAAGTTGTGTTTGCAAAGTGGTATATACAAGACTATGCCTGAGAAGACCCTGAAGACACAAATAAGTTATAAAATTTGGGATATTCACACAATGAAATCATATTCAGCCATAAAACTGAATGTAGTTATGATACATGATGTAACATGGATGAACTTTGAAAACATCATGCTAAGTGAAATAGGCCAAATCCAAAGGACAAATATTGTATGATTACACTTATATCAAATATCTAGAAAAGAAAATTCATAGATACAGGAAGTAGATTAGAGGTTACTATGGGCTGGGTTAAGGGGAAATAGAGAATTTTTGCTTAATGGGTAAAGAATTCCTGGTTTGAGTGATGAAAAATTTTGATAATGGAAGGTGGTGATGTTAGCAAGACATTGTAAATGTCATCAATGGCCCTAAATTGTAAAATTATGGTTAAAATGGCAAATTTTATGGTACAATATGTTACCACAAGGAAAGAAAAAGAGACTAACATGATTAAATACAAAATAAGTGTCCTGGAATATAAATAGTGTATGAATTAGAGGAGGTGAATGCTGGGCCTCATGAAGTGAGTTAATTTATGTAACAAATGTAACTATTACATATAATACTATTGCAATTCATTACAGATTTGGGATTTAAGCTGGCTTATGAAGCAATGGAGTGTCTATTCATTCTTTCATTTATTCATTATTCATTATTCCAAAAGAATTTGGAGTGTATTTGCAAAGTATTTTCAGGCACTGTACTAGACTCTGGAGGTGACATGGAGTCAAAGCAGATCAGGTTCCAGCCCTCAGGAAACTTGGGATAAAGGGAGGACAATAAACAAATAACTGGATAAAATAAATATACATTATTATCAATGCTGGGTAGGAATTAAAAAGGCTTTTATAATCACTAATAAGAGGGTGGGGATCTACTTTACATAGACCTACTTTTATCTGAGCAATGACATGACATTCAGACTGAGACCTGAAGGATGAAAAGGAACCAGCCATGCAAAGTGCTAAGGAAAAGGCACTCCAGGCAAAAGTCACAGCAAAGGCAATGCCATGAGGTGGAAAAACAGCCCTTTGAAGGAACAAAACTGAGAATGGGGAAGAGGGTTGACTATGCAAAAGGAGAAATAGGCAAAAGGAAGTTTTCAGGGATCCTTGTAGGCTATAACAGGTTTGGGTTTCATTCACAGCCTCCCTGTATGTAAAGGGGGGATAATAGTGTGATGGGGTGGGAGCAGGGCAGAAGCACTGGGATGAGCAAGGCAGTTCATGGACAAGTGAATACAGCAGCCTGACTGTAGAGAGGAGATGTGATGGAAACCGAAGGAGATAAGGCTGGAGTCCAACATTCAGGCTACATTATGAACGTCTAAAGTTAGTTTCAACTTATATTTCCTGCAAGCCATAACACATTGTTGATTATCAGAAGAATACTTTTGTGAAATAAAAACTGTCCAACACAGACTAGGAAATGCAAAAATATGCAAAATGTTGTCCCTACTGATTTTACTGAATCAATCCTAAAAGTTGTGTCTTAGAAATATGACTGATTGATGAACAAGAAACAAGTTTAAGAAAATTTTGCTGGGCCATTTGCAGTGGATATGTTCTGTGTCACTTGTCCTCCTGCCTCCTCAACATTCTTGCTCCATCCACTGTGATGTCACCTAGTCCCTTTCACTGGCTTTCCTTTGACACATAAGCATGGCCTCTCCACTATGTCTCATCCAACACTAAGTAAACAGCCTCTCTGAAGCCATGTAATTCTCTAAAACTGACCTCTCTCGCTTCTTTCAGAGTTAAGCTTCTGGGAAGAGCCAAGTGCATTCCCTGTCCCTGTTTCAGTCTCTAAACCATCATCATTTGGCTCACCATGATCTTAAACTCACTGTACCTTAGCCAACTGTTCCACTAAAATTGTTCTGCTAAAGTTACCAGTTACACTGAAATTTTCAAATATAATGGATATTTTTTTTTCTTATCATTCTTGACCTTTTTTTTTCTGATTTTCCAGGGTTTTATGTTGATTTGATAATATTCTCTCACCTACTTGATGCTATCCTTTTTGCTATCCCTCCTACCTCTCTGTTTATTCTTTCTCAGCTAGTTCTATTTCTATATACCCCTTATATTTTGTTGATGTTCCACAAAATTGAAGCTCCTGTCCATCCCCCTGCACTCTCTATGAATGACTTTATCTAAAACTATAGTTTAAATTCAATCAATATGCCAGTGAGTCACATCTAGTCCAGAACACTCTCCTGAGCTCCACAACTGAATTTACAACTGGAATATCATGTGTACTTCAAACTAAACCTTTTCACTCAAAGTTGTTCCCCTCTTTCTGGTCAGAAGGAATGTTACCACTATCTGCCTATTGTTTAAGCAAGAAACCTGAAACCTCCCTTTCACCCTTAGATATAATTAGTAATGGAAACCTGTCAAATCTACTTCCTAAATATAGTTTCTTAATTTAAACCTGCTGTTGCCCTAGTCTTAGCCAAAGTTTTCATTGCTTATTTCCTGGATATCTGGCACCACCTTCCAACTGGTTCTTTTCTTTTAGACTAGACTCCAAATTTATCCTCTACACTGCTGACAAGATGATCTATGTAAAATGCAAATTTGAAGTTATCTTGTAGAAATTGTAATATAAGGATTGCAATATGCATCTTAATTTGTCACAATATATTTCAGATTAATGTTTATTTAATGCAAGAAAAAATACAAATTGTTCTCCAATATACCTCCATTTCCTCCTCCTTTCATTTTTGCTTATTGTCATATATTGCATCTATAGATGTTAAAAACTTCCCAATGTTATGTAATTACTTTATAGAATTTCATGTATTTTTAAGGAAACAATAAATAAGAAATATGTAACTAAATAATCTGTTATTTTAACCCACATTTATTTTGGTGCTCATATTTCTTCCTAAAAATTTGATTCCCAGTCTGGAGTAATTTCTTTTCAGCCTGAAGTACTTCCTTTAGTATTTCTAATAAGGAATGTATACTACCAACAATTTCTCTCAGTCTTTGTTTATCTGGAATTATCTCTATTTCACTTTTCTTTTTGAAGGATAAGTTTGCTGGATATACCATTCTTGGCCTAGACTTTTCCTTCAGAACTTTGAATATATCAGCCCACTTCCTTGTGACATCCAGCCGTTAGTCATATTTATGCTTCCCTCTATGTGAGGAATTGTTTTCCCTTGTTGTTTTCTAGTTTTTTTCATTTTCTTTGGCTTTCACAGCTTGACTATGATGTGTATAGGTGTGTATCTCTTTATACTTATCCTACTTGGGTTTGTTCTGGTTTGGATATATATAAATATCTTTCATTGCATTTGGGGAATTTTCAGTCATGACTTCTTTAAATATATTTTATGACCTTCTTCATCACTCCTTCTGGGTGTCCCATTACACATATTTTGGTAAAGTTGATGTTATGTTACAGGTTTCTGAGGCTTTGTTCATTCAACTTGTCTTTTGTACTGATGCTGAGAGTAGATAATTTAAATTGATTTATCTTCAAGTACACTGGGT
Source organism: Cabassous unicinctus (assembly GCA_029593785.1). Taxonomy (NCBI): domain Eukaryota; kingdom Metazoa; phylum Chordata; class Mammalia; order Cingulata; family Chlamyphoridae; genus Cabassous; species Cabassous unicinctus. The sequence goes on from JAQZBX010077799.1 coordinate 10,156, forward strand.
AGTTATTTGGCTATCTTGAAACTTGAACTTTTCTAATGGATTTTTGATATCTATAATTGTTTTTCATTTAATACTAAAATTTCAATTTGGTCTTTTTATATAATTTCTAACTCCTTTTTGAGAGTTACATTTTGTTCCATCCTTGTAGCCTGACTTTCTTTCATTCTTAAAAGGTAGTTTCTTGAACATACTTTTAATCACTGATTTGAACTCTTTGTTTGCTAATTCCAAGTCTGAAGATACTAAGACGCAATTTCTATTGACTGTTTTTCCTTTGTTTGGATCACTTCATTTATTTTGAAAATTTATCATTTTAGATGACCTATTGTAGCATGTATGGGTTCTGACTTTTCCCCTGAAGGTTTTTGTTGGTGTTGCTCCTGCTACTCTTGTTATTGTTTCTTTGTTCATTCATTCCTGTAACAGTTTGAAGTTCTTTTATGAATCCCAAAAAGAAACTAATCCATTCCTGTGTGTGTGAGACCCTTTAGACTAGACTATGTCATTGAGGTATGATTCAGGTTGAGTCTCTGCCCTCTTGCTGGGACTGATAAAAACAGAGACATAGAGAGAGACACACACACAGGAAAAGGGAGCCACCATATAAGATCCTGCAATGTGAGAGAAAGGACTTCTCTCACAGCTAATCTGCAAAGAGAGAAGCCCATGAGAGGCTTAAAGAGCTGAGATCCATGGAGAGATATGCCTGATAACTTGCAGCTGAACTCTAGAAGAAAGGGGAGCAGCTAAGACTGATGTAGAGGCCTAGAAAGAGAAAAACCCTATACCTGATTGCTTAAAGCTGAGCTCCAGGAGCTGGGCTCCAAGAGATGATGAGACTGGAGGGGAAGCAAGAGACCTTGGCTGAGATTGGTGGACATCTTGATTCCATGTGGCTGGACAACAGGATCAACAGTAGCTGACTTTGTTAGAAAAGCCCCTCTGATGGTGCCTTGATTTGGATATTTCATGGCCTCAGAACAATAAACTTTTACCCAAAATAAATCCCCTAAATAAAAGCCAATGTATTTCTGGTACTTTGCATTGGTAGCCCTTTGGAAAACTAAAAGAGAAACTGTACCAGGATAGTGGGGTGCCAATGATTGCAATTACCTAAGATATTGTAAAGACTTTATAAATGTGTAAGGGGTATTTTTTTGTAGGAACTGTGAGATGCTCGATAAAATATGCCTAGATTTCTTTGAAAAGACTGTTGGTAAAAATATGTAGGCTAAAGATGATAAGACATTAGTGGAAATGTTGAAACTAGTATTGGAAACTGGAGGAAAGGCAAATCTTGTTTTAAAGTTTCAGAAAACTTGGCAAAATTGACTCCTGATGTTAAGTGGAAGGAAGAATTTGAAAATGATGATCTTGGACATTTAGCTGAGGAGATTTCCAGATTAAATGTGGAAAATGCAGTGTGGCTTCTCCTTATAGCTTATAACAAAATGTGACAGTAAGGAGATAAAATAAGAACTGAACTGCTGGGCACAAAGAAAGGAGAAATTGATGGCTTGGGAAATTCCAAGCTTCCAGAAAACAAGCCCCTAGAGGATAGTGTGTAAATGAGAATGCAGCCATTGGTCAAGCCCATGGAAGGAGTGGGCCCCATGACGCTCCAAGGAGAAGAAGACATCATGCTATAGATGATTCTCAGACATTAAAATCTAATGGAATGTGCCCTGCAGGTTTTTGAAATGTTGGGACCAGTGATGCCTGTTTCCTTCCATTTTCTCCCTATGGTAATGCAAATGTTTATCCTATATCTGTTCCTCTTTTTTTTATATTGGAAGCAGATAACTTGTATAAGTTTCACAGGGCTACAGACATAGAGGAACTTTGCACCAAGACAAACTGAATGCTTATGATTGATTTTGATGTGATTTTGTACTTAGCATTGCTTTCCATGGAAAGAGTCTCTGAAGAGTGCCATCTGCTGCTGGGATGGGAAACTGCAAGAAGTAAAATAACTTTTTTTTTTATTAATATTTTTTTATTTTTAAAGATGCTTTAGAGTTCATAAATGTTACATAAAAAAAAAAAAAAGTATTCCTATATGCCCCATTACCACCCCCACCCACACTTTCCCAAAGTAATAACATCTTTCATGAGTGTGGTATATTTGTTACAATTGATTAACCCATATTGAAGCATTGCTACTAACAATGGACTACAGTTTACATTATAGTTTACACTCTGTCCCCAACAATTTTGTAAATTATGACAAAATATGCAATGGCTTGTATCCACCACTGCAATGTCATGCAGAATAAATCCAATGTCCCCAAAATGCCCCCATATTACACCTATCCTTACCTCTCCCATCCCTCAGAACCTTTGGTAGCCACTGCCTTTACATCAATGATAATTGTTCTTCCATTGATAGAATAATACATCTATAGTAGAATAACTCATTGACTGCCACAGTAAACAGTACCTCAAATATCAGGGCTCCTGAGGGCTCTAGAGATATCCAGAAACTATAAGCAGGGCAGACAGCTCAGGAATTCAGCATCCTGTCAGGGGGCCTTACTTTGGAATTTATGCTTCCCAATTTAACAGAATTAGACTAATTTATAGGTTCTCTACACATGGCTCTTCTGCCCCTTTTATTTGAACCTATAATTAGCACTATACTTGATAAATATATGTTCCAGAGACTTAAATCTTTCATATGCCCATGTGAAAATTGAGCCCTGAATTTCAGCAGAATTGCAATTTCTACTCTCCAGTTCATTAGACTCACCCAAGACAACTAATAAGGGGATGTTAATGGACAATGCCCATCCCAAGGAACAGAGAGTGTCTGCAACTGCAAACAAGATAGCTCCATCCATCTGCCCCCATGGGATCTAAGCCCCCTCTCAATTAGAAGCAGAGTGGACATCACCACCCCAAAATCCTCAAGATTTGGAAATAAAAAAAACTTTTTAGCCTCCCAGTCCCCTTGAATCTGGCATATGTCCCATTAGTGGATCCTTGCCCTTGTTTTGATAACTTAAGCTTGTCAATTTTGAAGATTTAGAATAAGTTGAACCAAAAATAATCAAAGTGTATCCATAAAATGAAACCACTAGGCAAAAGAGAGATTGACCATCAGAGTAATTTCACCAATATTATTAGATGCCTAGAAATCAGCAAAAATTTGCTAGTTATTCAAAGAATCAGGAAGATATAGCCCAGCCAAAGGAACAAATAAAAAATCCTGATGAGAAGCTAATTTAAGGATGTAAGGCAATTAATCAATGATGGTCACACAAATCTAAATCAATTCAGGGAGTTGAAGGAAAGTACAGCTAAACAGGTAAAAGATATTCCAAAGACACTGGTGAGCATAAGGAACAAGTTGAAAGCCTGCAAAGAAAAGTAACAGAGATATGGGAATGAAAGATACAATTAATGAAATTAAAAGTCTCTTAGGCACAAGGGGGGATCCTAATAGGAGAGGATAATCAGCATGTCAAGACCTCTTTTTGCATGTAACTATGAATCTTGTCATCCAATGAGTCAAGACAGGGGAGTGTCATGAGCCCCAGGGGTGGGGAGGAAGGAACAGAAAAGATCAAACAGGAGGTATTTAGTGGTCATGGGGAATGTTTTTCATTACCTTACAGTAATGGACACAGGACAAGGTAAATATCATCAAAAATTATTAAACTGTACCATCTAAATTATAAACTATACTGTACACCATTGACAATGTTTAGTAGCTATGCTTCACTATCTGTATAACAGTTACAAAAATACTACCATCCACATAAAAAAGGTTTTAATATGGGGTGAGGAAAAGGGAAGGAGGTTGGGTATATGGGACTTTCTAGTATTCTGTGTGTGATTTTGCTGTGACCTAAAACTTCTTTGAAAATCAAATGAAAATTCAGGAAACACTGGGGAGTGAGAGGGGGCAGATGTCACAATACAGACTGGACACCTGATAATGCAGTGATAAAAGGAAAAATGTTAAAAAAAACAAATTTTTTTAACAATTTTTCTGTTTTTTTCCCATTTTTTGAATATCCCAATCCTTTAATTTTATTTTATTTCTAGAGGTTTTTTTTTT
>JAQZBX010077800.1:0-14219 GCA_029593785.1 Cabassous unicinctus
TAAAGATGTAAAGGACTTATATAAAGAAAATTACACAACACTGTTAAAGGAAATCAAAGAAGACTTAAAGAAATGGAAGAATATTCCCTGTTCATGGATAGGAAAACTAATCATCATCAAGATGTCTATCCTACCCAAACTAATCTACAGATTTAATGCAATCCCAATAAAAACCAAAACATCATTTTTTAAGAAACTGGATAAACTAACTACAAAATTTATTTGGAAAGGTAAGAGGCCCTAAATTGCCAAAGACATATTGAAAAAGAAAAATGAAGTGGGAGGTATCACACTACCTGACTTTAAAACATACTACAAAGCTACAGTGATCAAAATTGCAGGGTATTGGCACAAAGATAGACATACTGACCAATGGAACTGAATTGAGAGTTCTGATATAAATCCTTGCATATACAGTCATCTGATAATTGAGAAGGCCACCCAGCCCACTCATTTGGGAGAGAATGGCCTCTTCAACAAGTGGTGCTTGGAGAACTGGATATCCATATCCAAATGAATGAGACAGGAACACCATCTCAAACCTTATACAAAAATCAACTCAAGATGGATCAAAGATCTAAAAAAGTAAAATATAAAAGAAACAGTAGCATGAAATTATATGTAGTTTATATATATATACCTATATTTGCAGATATATAGCATAGATATACCAGACTTGGTGAGAATATTGCAAATTCCATTGAGAGAAAACCAATATTACAATAATTTTGTAGATATCATCAGTTGCTTAAAGTAAGAGGTAATTTTATCAAAGTAGAAGGAAGAAGATGAGTAGGAAAAGGAAAATTACAGAAATATACACAATAGAAAAATATTTCTGCATTTGACTCCTTTTTGATGAAAATTTCTTTCTCAGAACCAGCACAAGGGCACTGAATTGAATATCATAAGCCACTTGTAATTTAACTTTTAAGGCTTAGAAAAATTCCTAAGTGGAAGCATGAAAATCTTATTTTAGACAAAGCAGGATTTTCTTCACCTTTGGTATTGAATGAAAAAAAATGTGTAACCGCATGATACAACTACAAAATCAGTAGAAAGGAAAAAATATACCTGACTGCATCAATTTCTAGTAAGGATGTGGAGGCAAGAATATGTGGATACGTTGCTTTTTTACTTTCCTAAGTTCGTATAACTATTTGGAAACCCATTTGTTACAGTATTAACCAGCTATGAATAGTTTAGGATGCAGTAAGGAATAAACTTTTAGCTTGTGCTGCCAGCCACAATGGTTATTTCCATGTACGGCACACATCCATTTGGGTTGGCTATGGCTTTGCTCCATACCATCCACATTTGAAGAACAGGCTATGGGAGAACCCTATATATGGAATATTATTGGCTCTTGTGACAGATTTAAAAGACAGTAAAGAGAAATACTTATGTCAAGCAGCAAAACACTAGAAGAGAAGGAAGTGTGTGCCCATCTCCTCTGCCCTGGGACCGGAAGGGTGATGTGACTTGGGCTTTGCTGGCCTCCTAAGCCTGCACTTTCAATTTTCAGAGTGTTCTCTGCAATCTTACTGCTTATTTACCGGTGCTTATATCTGGTCCTTGGCATCCAGTCTCTTGCACAGAAATGAAAATGGACTGTTGGGTTGATTTTGGAAGGGTGCCAGAATTGGTGAAGGAAAGAGTCCTTGTGTTGTACAGGGATGGCCTTCAGTATTCTGTTCTTACAATAGCTTGGACAATGCCAGAATTTAATTGTCCCCCAGATTTCAAAATGTGAAAGAACTTATATGAAGAAAATAATGGGAAGTGTGTTTAAATCTTTTATCTCTGAATATTGAATGAGATAAATTTTCAACTGCTAAACTTTATTTTTATGTTGTTGGACCAATGTTCAATATAAATTAAGATGTAACCAAACTTAAAGAGTTTAATATGTCTGTAAAAATCAACTTCAGTACTGTCACTACAATATTATATTCTGCAAATGTCTTCTGTTGTGTTAGATACCAATTTTTAGTGAAGTATCTCTAAGGCACATAGAAAACTACTGGTGAAGTATAGTTTAAAGAAATTTGAATATCATTTCTCATGATATAGTATTAAATACAAATATATAGAAAATATGCTAACAATAAATGATTATTCTAATATTGAGATAAAAATGAATTTGATAATTTAAAGATTACAAGAAAAAAACTCAGAAAAATCACTCAAGATAGAGAAATTTAAACCTCTTGACTGCTATATCCTACCTCTTAAAGGGAATATTAATTAAAAACACATGCTTGGAAATATCAATATAGAGCTTCAGATATCCATAAAATAAAATATCAAATTGCAGAAAAAATTAAAATGAAAGAGACAGAGAAAACTATTAGAAATTAATCAGGAACCTGAGGAATAAAGATCAATGGTTCTGCATAGTCAAATATGATTAAGAATACCTAGGAGAGTAATTCTTTGTATAAATATAAGTTTAAATACAACTCAAGAGTTGGTACAAAATAAAATCACCATCCCACAGGAAAATATCCAGAAGTTTATCCATGACCTTTTTAAGGCTGTAACTTGAATATAAAAATTTTACAGAGATGTCTTTCCCAAGAAACAGCTGTGCAGATGACCCAAGTAATAATAAAATTAACTTTTATAAGAAATATGATGGTGTTATCATATTGGAATATATTTATTGAAAATGTAAGAATATATTTCAGGTATTCGAAGAAAGTGAACAATTCAGACTTTAACCAGGGTTAATAGTTTTCAAACATTTTATTTAAAAATACTTTCAAACTTACAAGACAGTTAACAAAAATAATACAAACTCTGTAGACAGAACATACACAAAACTGGTAAGAGCAATTTTCGATTTCAAGAAATTTAACATTGATTTAAATTTATGGTGTATAGTTCAATGTTTTTCCTTTGTCCCCAAAATATCATTTTTGACCTCCTCTCCTTTCTTATTAGATTATATCCTGGATTATGTATTTTATTTGTCATTGTCTCTTTTAGTTGCTCATTCTGTTTTTTAAATTGCAGAAACCTATATAAAGCATAAGCTATCAGATATTAATCCCTTCAAAGCATGCCATCCAAAGAGATCCATGATGTCTCATATTTAATCTGTTTTGTTGCCTTCACCACCTTCCATTACCCAAACTTCCCCATATCTGAAAAAGGGACCCCACACACACTGTGCATTAACTCCCTGTATCCCTATCACACCCAACCCTACACACTTTGCTACTTAAATTATAATTCCTTTCTCTGTGAGCCTAGATATTCTCCAATATTTAAATTGTCATTACTATGGGGTTTAAATTAAAATCCTAAATTTACAACACTCACATTTCCTTAGATACCAAATTGCCTTCAACTGTATTTAAAAGCTATGTACCTATACCCCCTCTGTCCTCCCACCTGTATGTAGTTCTTTTACAAAATCACATCTTTATATATTATGAGTCCAAACCAACTGCATTTTCATTATATTTTATGCATTAAATATTTTAGATTATATAGGAGGTAAAATATAGCTGCAAACCAAAATCAAAATAGTGCTGGAATTTATATTTACCCATGTTGCTACCCTTACAGGAGATCCTTATTGCATCATGTGGTTTTGATCTATTTTCCAATATCCTTTCCTTTCAGCCTGAAGAACTCACTTTATCATTGCTGATACAGCAGGTGTAGTAGTGATGACCTACCCAGAGTTATTGTTTAACTTGGAATGTCTTAATTTCACCCTCATTTTTCAATGAATACCTTTCCAGATGTAATAAGCTTAGTGGAAAATTATTTTCTTTTAGGACTTTTAACACTTTGTTCACTGCCTTCTTTTCTCCATAGTTTCTGTTGAAACTACATGGAGTAGAACATGGCTGTGAGAATATTTTTAAAAGAAGCTTTATTTGCAGTAGGACTAAGGAGAGCAATCACCCCAGAAATTGCAAACAAAATGATAATTGTCAACTCTGGGGTACAGGTGGATAAGGCTTTGTTATGGGCTTCCACAGAATGCATCCTAAATATGAAAAATATATTAGTGTATGACTTAACCATGAAAGCAGAACATATAATGTAATACAAGCACTTAAATCTAAGGTCATAGACTCAGAAAATTGAACATCTGGAGATGAGATCCTCAAAATTTGAGGTATGTCACAGAAATATTGATGGATCACATTGGACTCTGTGAAGCGAAACCTGAACATGACATCTGTGTGGATAGCAGACTTGATGAACCCACTTTTCCAGGAACCACCAGCTGCCTGTGTGCACATACATGGGGTGACAGTGATTCCATAGTGCAGAGGGTGGCAAATGGTAATGTAACAGTCATAGGACATTACCACAAGGAAAGCCATCCCTGTGGATACAAAGAAGATGACCAGGCAGTTCTGGACAGCACTTGCAGGGAGAGAAATTAATTTGCTGCCTGCCAGAGAATTCACAATCATTTTCAGCACAGTAACTGAAATGGAGCAAAGGTCTGTGAGGGATAAATTGCCTAGAAAGAAGTACATTGGAGAGTGCAGATGAGGGTCGGTTACAATGACAGTAACAGTTAGAAGATTGCCAGTCAAGGCTTTCAGATAAATCACTAAGAAGAGCACACCTTGAAGCCCTTGGAACCCTGGGGGGATTGAGAGATCCATGAGGAGAGATTCTGTGAAAATAGTGAGATTGTCCATGTTTCTTAATACGTTTCCAACTCCCTGTAGTTAAAGTATAAAATGGTAAGAATATAATAGAGACTTGGTGCAGATAATCGATATTATTCACATATAAAATGTCCCCATGGCTATCAATATGGCTTCTCATGAGGAATTCAGCTTAGAGAAATTGGCACAAGTATTTAGAAACCTATGAATTCACATATTACCCTTTTCACTTTCTTTCCTAACTCTGCTTTTATATGCTAATTTCAATCATTCATATGATTAGGCAATTTAAGTACATTAAATGGTCTAAGATTAGACCTATAAATCTTTCAGTTGTTTAGTCATATTGATTCTATTCCAGCAAAACATATTTTCAAACTCAGCAAGTACATAGTCAGTGATTATAATCTCATTTTCTTCATTAGAAAATGGTCATCTCAGATATATTCTGCAAAACAGTCTTGCATAAGCCCATTTGAACACTGTACACTAATTTTTTTCATGTATCAGATGACTTGGGTGTTTGCTTATATCCCCCATTTTTAAACTAAGTACTTAAAACCAGTTTCCATAGCAAGGATAATGAGTTGATTGTGGGGTTATTTTCAGAATGGTTTTAATCCAAAGGTGTCCAGTTGGATTAAGCATCAACACTCTCTCATTTCAGTTGTACTGCAAGACATGAGTGTGAGCACTTGCTTTCTTCCTTTGCAGCCACATCCATAAAATATTTAATTCTTTTAGATTCTAATTGATTCCAATGTGTAGCCAGAAATCCCTTGCTGTCTCTCAAGTTTACTATCTTGCATGCACATAGCATCTAAAGAAAAGCATCCCACCTGGAATTACTCCCCTTAAACTTATTTCTTTTCATCAGGAATGAATTCCAATACTTGATGAAGACCTAAATTTCTGTCCAAAATATCTTGCGTACATGCTTTTCTCGATTTTACTGAAACCTCCTCATTCAAAATCACAATTGTAACCACACTATTTTACTTGTTCTTGTCTTGAAACATACTAAGGTATAAAGAAATCCTATTTCAGTAATAATTATGCTTTCAATTCTAAAATGAATTACCTTGAAGGATCTCATTTCAAAACTATTTAATTTTATATGTAGAAAACAGAATGAAGGGGTAATAAGTATAAAAATGTTTGAAATAGTATTTTATTAATACTTTACATATATATAATAAATTTGTAATTACAAAATTGTATAAAATTAGCTAGCATTTTATTAATATCAGATGATAATGATAAAAATAATAGTGCTTTACTTTCATTGATAACATTCATATGATTTGTAGCAGTTTTGCAATATATTTCGGCAAATTGTTTTTCTATAGTAATCCTTTCAAGTCTGCATGTTTCTTCTGTCATCCTCAAATATATGAGAAAAAGAATGTCTTTTAAGCAGAGATTTTATTAAATACAAAAACAATACTCAGTGTTTAAGTGGCTACTAATTAAAAGTTATTTATTGCACATAATCAAAATTCCACATGATTTTAAAATTTCCTTTATGAAAACTAAACATTATTATTGATCATTATAAGTCTCATTTCATTCCTCTATCTCTTTAGATTGCATTTTTTTCCTTCTGTACAAATTCTCAAGTTTTCCTACGTCACACTTATCATAAATCTTCTACTTCAGAGTACATCATGATACTTAAATGCACAACCTTGGGCATAAGAGGGAGAAAGAGTTCATGCATTTATCCCTTCTTCTTATTACTTCATGGATATTTAGAAATTTCACAACTGTAAAATGTGGAAGAAATGAGTGGGATACTTATCATTCATTGATTGAAAACACAGGAATTACAATATATAATAAGAATCTCTATAGAACATATCTAGTTTCTAATATCCTACTAATAAAAAAAGAATTTGTTCATAAACAACACCCCCCCCAGATATCTCAACCTATCAATTGATATATCAAGGACTACTTTTGCTTATGAGGATTGATTTTGATGAAATGCTATGTTAGCTCACTGTTGTCTCTGATTTTCTTAGCTATCATTTACCATCAATTTCAAATAATATTTAAGACATAGTGTTTATGTTAGTTCAATATCTTGGTAATTTCTGTATCATTATGTTTTTAGCATTTGTAAAAGTGTTTATGTATCACATGTATATCATCAGTTGCCATCTTTCAAAATTATTCATGTATAACAAAGCTGGAATAAGAAATATTCAAACTGTCTGTGAGTATTGGTTAATAATATAGAGCAAAAATAATTAAGTATGCTAATGATCTTCGGATATATCACAGCTATATCAGGGAATTTTTCATTAGTCATTTTAAAGAAACATACAAATTAAAGCATACAGTTATACCGGAGAAATGAGGAGGTTCTCTTCTGTAATGGGAATATTACTTTTTAGCAGTTATAAAGAATTTAAAAAATTTGTTATTCTGCCTCATTCGTCTCTGAATAAAATTCAAGGACTGATTTCCCAGGGAAACTTATTTACCTGTAGTCATAGGAAAAATTGTGCTTCTAGGTTCTATATAAACATGAATATTCTTTAAGCAGGACACATGTGGGTCATAAATCTCAGGAGCCCAGTGGAATCAAGATTTCACTCTGCAGATAGTATAGTTTTCCTTCAACTCATGATTGGTAAGGATTTTTTGGCTATATGCTTGAGAACAGATAAAGTTGTAATAGTACTTGTTAGCAATAAAATTAACAAAAACTTTTTGTTAACAAAAGAGAATCATTCAAAATCTTTCTTATTCACTGATGATTCAATGCATTTTCAATTTTACATCAGATTATAAATAAAATTATTTACATTTCAATATAGCATTAAATCATGCAACTTCTGTAAAATTGAATTTTTATATGAGTTTGTATTAATATTATAAGTGGAATGAAAATCATCAACAACAAAAACAAGAAAAATTGAATAAGAGTTATTAAATTAAAGAAAATTGAATACATTTTAGAATGGAATAGATGAAAAAAGCAAGTAAAATAGGTTGTTTCACAGAGTGTGAATCGTACAAAATTTCTTTGACTCAATTCTCATACATGCTTTATAACAATAATGATATGTACCTTCCGATTATGATTTACTACTCCACAAAGAGTTTGGAGGAAAGTTGGCCATTCAACATTATTCTGAAGATGACTTATTAATAGCTACCCAGCTAGGAAATATCAGAATGAGGGAGAAGCTAAGAAGCTAAAAAGAAAGTATTGGAAATGAAGTCTGAAAAATAGAAGTCTCCTCATACCCTTGCAAGAAATCAACACAACTATGAAATTTGGCAGGGAACATCCGGTGATTAGAGAAATTAAATTGATGAAAGCAGAAATCACCCTTGACTTGAGTGTAGGACATTGTTGATTTCAACAGGGCTGGGAACTCTCAGCAAGATTTTTGGAAAACTTCAACAGGTCTTTGCCTAACTGTAATCACTCCATATTCTATTTCTTGTATGTGTATTTTAGGAAAGCAAAGCAAAACTCTGAAGGAATGTTTGGTTTAATGGAGGCTACAAAAATTCCTTGTTATGGCAAGAGTTACTCAGGGTGGATCAAAGAAAATGGAGAACTGGACAGATTTGCCATATAGAAATGAGTTTGTGGGAAAATGATGGCCAGGCATCTAATAAAGCCATACTATTATTTTCAAGGAATGGTATGCAAAATATATTTTTAAAATTATAGAATTGTACTATTTGAGGTTCTTTAAAATATTCCAGGCACAATTTAGTGGAATTTACATAAATCATCTGTTCTCTTGTCTTTTGGTTCCAGGAGCCCTTTGCATTCTAAAGAACTATTGGAAATACTTAATAATTTATACTGGAACTTATATCTGTGGAAAATTAATATATTAAAATTACAAATGATACTTGTAGGACATGAGTTTTTCTAAAATCTAATTTTCATTGAAAACAAATTTTATTATCAGCAACTATTTTTTCTGTTTTTTGAAATGAGAACATTTGTTGGTTTACAGGAAATCATCAGAAAGGAGAGAATTTCCCATATACTTCCACATGCAGTTTTTCCTCTTATTAATATTTTACATTTTTGTATTGTCCAAATTTTCTATTTCTTTATTGATCTTCTTTATAAGTGTTCTATCCATTATTTAAAGTGGTATATTGAAGTCTCCTACTTTTACTGAAGAATTGTCTATTTGTCCCTTCAAATATGAAAACATTTTCTCCATATATTTTACACCTTTAGGTGTGTATGTATTTATAATTAAGTCTTCTTTACTTGAACACTTTGTTAGTATATAGATCCCCAATTTGTTCTCCGCTACTTTTTAAAAACTTGAAGCAGATTCATTTTACAGAAAAACCATGTAGAAAGAATAGAGTTCCCATATAACTTTCCCCTCAAACTGGCAAGTTTCCCTATTATTGAATATTTGCATTAGGATGTTACCTTTGATACAATTGAAAAAATACCATAATAATTGTAGTGTTAACTATATTCCATATTAACATGTACTGTTCCTATACCCTTCTGTCACCCACTTTTCAGTTATACTTGTGACATATTATATCTTTAAAAATAGTATATCCAAAGCCATAGATTTAAGGTTACTTTATGTTTGCCTGCATTTTAGAATTTGAAGGAATGAAAAAGTGAATTAAAATGACAAAAATACAATACAATATTACTAGAACTTATACTTTCCCAATGTTTACCTTTACCAGAGGTATTAATTATTCATATCAATTCAACCAAATGTCAAGGGTCTTTTCTTTTTAGTCTGAGGAGTTCCCTTTAGTATTGTCATATGGAAGTTCTAGTGATGAACTTCCTTAGATTTTTATTTATTTAAAATCTGGAAATATCTTGATCTCTCCCTCATCTTTGAAAGACTATCTTGCCAGATATAATAGTCTTAATTAGGCATGTATTTCCTTTCAGCACTTTAAATATTACGTCCCACTGTCTTCTTGATTTCAGCAAGAAATTGGACCTTAATCTTTTAGGGCGCACTTGTACATACAAACTTTCTTTTCACTTGCAGCTTTCAGAATTCCCCCGATCCTTGGCATTTCAGAGTTTGATCAAAATGTGTTGAAGTATGTTTCTCTTTGATTTTTTCTTCTATGTGGTTCATTAAGCATTCTTGAATGTGTATATTCATGTCTTCCATTGCATTTATGAAGTTCCTGGCCATTATTTCTTTTAATATTACTTCTGCCCCTTTCTCTCTTTCTTCTCTTTCTGTATCCCCTCTTATAATGAATGTATTGATATGCTTGATCATGTCCCATATATCTCTTAGGCTCTGTCCAGCATTAGTCATTTTTGTTCTACTCTTCAGCCTCAATCATTTCAATTGTCTTATCTTCCACCTCACTAATTCTTCTGCTAGATCTAATTTGCTGTTGAAATCCTTTAGGGGTTTTTAATTTAAGTATTGTAGTCTTCAACTTCAGTATTTCTCTTTGGTTACATTTTATAATTTCCATCCATTTATTGAATTTCTCAATTTGTTCATACATAATTTCCTGATGTTCTCTAGATCTTTCTGCATGTTTTGAGTGTTTTGATCATCATTTTTTAAGTTTTTGTCTCGTATGTCTAAAGTCTTGTTCCTTTCTTTGTCAGTTATTTCTGATGTTCCATCTTCTTTCTTTGGATGGGCCATCATTGTTTTTATTTTTTATTATTGTTTTTGCTTACCTTGTACTCTTTCATTGCAAATAGCATATTTTACCATTTTTTGTGCTATCTCTGGGAATTAGACCCTAAGCTGCCTGTTCCTTGAAGTTCTATCTAATGATATGTCAGACATTTCCTTCAGTGAGAAATGTAACAAAAATTTTAAAAAGAAAAGAAACGAAAAATAAAATGAAAGAAAATACATTACTAGTATTTGCAAATTGCGCCTGTGCTGGTTGGTGCTCTTTACAGAATAACTCATCAATCAAGAAGAAAAGCGTTATACAAAACATAGACTCCACTGGGCCTGCATCTACATTTGGGGCTTTGAAGTTAGGTATTTATATAATTTTTAATGATTATGTCTCCTAGATAAATTGATCCATTTGTCAATATATACTGTGCTTTTTTGTCATTATTTCTTTGGATATCCATTCTGCCTGTTGTTCTCTTTATTCATCCTCTGTGGCTTCCAAAATATGTAAATTGCCATTATTGATAGTTTACCACAGTTCTCTTAGGTTCTCTTCCCCTTTTTCTTTCTTTTTCTTTCTGTTCCTAACCCTGAATCTTTTCATTTGTCTTGTATTTGAGTTTACTAACGTTTCCTCTCCCAGCTTCAATTGACTTTTGAAAACTTCTAGGGGATTTGTCGATTTAGTTATTGTGGTTTCTACATGAGTATTTCTATTTGTTTATTTTTAAAATGTAAATCTCATATTGAGACTCTCATATTGTTCATTCATTTTTTCCTAAATCCTGAATTCTTTCTCCATGCTTTCAGTTAGTTTCTTGAGTATGTTGAAGGTCATTTTTTAAAGTTTTCATCCAGATTTTTAACTTGTTCTTTTAGATGGGGCATCCTTTCATGTTTTGTTGTCTTATAATATTTTGTCACAGAATGTAGACTTCAATATTTATGGTGTCATTTTTGCAATTTTGTCCCTGAGCTTTCTATTCCTTTAATTTGTATAGAAATCATTACATGACAAAGATTTACTTGAGTGCCAAGACTTGAAAAAAATAAAATAAAAGCAAAAATACCTTTCATAGTCTTTGAAAATTGGTTCTTCATTGGCTGGTTCTCTCCTTCATAGTTTAGCCCTGTTATGAAGGAATTCAGCTTAAGGCAAATGTGATGTGCAGTGTTCACTTAATCTTTTCTGAGCCTGCCTATTGGGCTGGAATTATGCTTTCTTATGGCCTTGAGAATCCACCCATTTAAAGGAATTCAAATGCCTCCTCCAATCTCTATGAAATAGATATTTTCCCTACCCTCAGTGGTCTATTCTATGACATAAAGCAAATAAACCCTTGCCCCATGGGGCTTTGACTTGTTTTTCATAAAATGCTTCTGATTACAGAGCAAGATCTAGGATGGTGAATTTCTTAGTTCTGATTTTTATGCTGCCAAACTAATCTAAGTCAGATTGACACTGAAATATAAGCACCCTAGTATGAACAGAGATTTTACCTTGTTCCCTCTGGAACAGGGCCAAATATCCACACCAGGAGTACAGGATGGCTAGTGATTAGTTAGAGGAGGGCCAGTAAAAGCATCAAGAGTTTCTATCATATATTAAGCAGCATTTTCTTGATTTAGCACTCACCCATTTACTGCAATCCTTTAACAATATTTTTGGAATTTGGAGTAAGATGCCTATGCAAGACTTTGCTATTTGTTCAAAGATTCTGTGGTGGAATATCTCCCTGGAGCATATTAAACTTCCAATTGGTTGGTCCTAAGTCCCTACATATGCCTTTTGGAGACCAACATACTCAAAGGGATTGTGATGCTTCTAGGTCAGGTTTCATTTACAATTTGTAACATTTAATAAGAGAAACAAATTCAAGAAGGAAATAATATTAAGGAGGAAATATACCATTAGAGAGAAATAATACTATCAATAACGCTTCCAAATATAAAGGATAGAAACTCAGAGTGAGTACTGAAGGAAGAAAGAAATGAAATACATACATTGAAATGAAAAATATTTGCTGCTTCCTGAAACTCTGAAATTACTCCTAATCTGGACCACATTTTTGAAAGAGATGAAATTTCTTGTTGCTTCCAACTATTCATTAATATATTAAATATTAACTTGTACTTGATTAAAGTCTATAAAAAAGTGGTAATAATGTTGATCACACTCATAAACATATATGTTCACACACATCATCATGCATACACAAAATATATACATAAATACACACATGCACACACAATCTGGCCTTTCCCAAGTTGGAGAGGAACAACTTGATGGACCTATTATTATTTAACTTATTTAACCAGTTAGCTCATCTCAATACTCAAACTGTGCTTAAAGAGCTGGTGTTCAGTTTAAACCTCTAAAAATGTGGTCCTTATTTGTACATGTGAGACTGTGTTGAGCCAGAGTGAAGAAACTTCTTTCCTACATGATTCACTAAACTGATGAGTGGACTATGCTGTCATTACCTGATCAGAAAATTTCTCAAAATTAATCCTTAGGGAAATTGACTCCTTTCTACATTGTTTTCCCCTAATTGCACTTCCATGGTCACTTGTTTACTTTTCTATGGTTTCCAGTAATAGACTTATATTAAAAATGTTTAATCTTCATCCCTGTATTGTCAACAACCAGCCATCAAAGATATTTTAATATATATTTTTATTTTTTAAAGATACTTTGATTACATAAATGTTACATAAAAAATATAGGGGATTCCCATATGCTTCACTCCCTACCTTTGGCACCTTTTCGCACATTAACAACAACCTTCATTATGGTGGTGCATTTATTACAATTGATAAACAGATATTAGAGCATTGTCACTAAGCATAGATTATAGTTTACTGTGTAGTTTACACTCTCTCCAGCACAATATTATAAGTTATGACAAGATATATAATGACTTGTATCTCATTGCAGTGTCAGTCAGGAAAATTCCCAAGCCTGGAAATGCCGCAATATTATTCCTATTTTTCCCTCTTCTTCCCCTCACAACTTCCAGAGTCCACTGCTTCCACATCAATGATAAACATTTTTCCATTGTTAGAATCACAATAAGTCTATAGTAGAATAACAATAAGTCTACTCTAGTCCATTGTTCATTCTCCAATCTTAAGGATTCTGGGATGGTGATGCCCACTCTGCCTCTAATTGAAAGGGGGATTAGATCCCATGGGGCATATGGTTGGGACTATCCAGCTTTGAGTTGCAGACTCTCTCTGTTCCCTTGGATGGTCATTGTCCATTATCATCTCCTTGTTAGTGTCTTGGGTGAGTCCAATGAACCTAAGATAGGTGGTGCAACTCTGTTGAGATTCAAAGCCCAACTGGCACATGGAGAGCCCAAAGACTTATGTCTCTTGGAGAGACAACTATCAACTCTACTACTAAGTATCGGTTCATATAGAGGGGCAGAGGAACCATGGTTAAGGAAACTACACCTGAGTCTAACTCTGTCACAACTGGGGAGCAAAAATTTCCAAATAGGGCCCACTGGCAGGGCACCAAACTCCTGTGCTGTCTGCCATGCCTATAGCATCTGGATGTCCCCAGAGCCCTCAGGATCCCCACTATTTGAGACAATATTTACTTTGGAAATCAATGAGAGCCTGCTGAGATGTGCATAAGAGTAACCTCTGGAATGACTTCCCGACTCACTTGGAAGTCTTTTAGCCTTATAAACTCATTTTTCATGACCCTTTCCCTTATTTTGTCAAGGTCTTTCTCCAGTTACATTGCTAGCTGGTGTTTGGGAGAAATTCCTTTCTGCCCGAGAGTCTTCTTTTTAGAATGGGACAAGAAATACTCAAGTAAAAGAAAGAGTGAATTATTCATATATTTACCAAATTAAGCTGTAAGCATTAAACAAAGTCATGTTTGTTTCCCAAAGGTTGTATATTTTTCTTTTCTTTTTTTTTT
>JAQZBX010077801.1:0-14212 GCA_029593785.1 Cabassous unicinctus
GGACTTTTTAAAATTTCTTTTAACAATAAGTTGTAGTTTTCTGAATACAAGTGTTTTACATCGTTGGTTAAATTTATTCCTAAATATTTGGGTCTTATCTGTCATATTTATCTTCACCAGTCTTTTGACACTTTAGTTACTTTTATTGATATTATCTTCATTTCTAGACTCTCTTCCAGACCCTTCTCTCCAGTCTTTTCTTTTCAGTCTGCAGCACACTCTTTAGTATTTCCTGCAAAGTGGGTCTCTTGGTTACAAACTCTCTCAGTTTCTGTTTATCTGTGAATATTCTAAACTCACCATAATTTTTGAAAGACAATCTTTCCAGATATAAGATTCTTGGCTGGAAGTTTTTCTCTTGCAGTATCTTAAATATACCATACCACTGTCTTCTTGCCGCCAGGTTTCTGGCGAGAAATCAGCACTTAATCTTATTGGGTATCCCTTATATGTTATGCTTTGCTTTTCTCTTACAGCTGTCAGAATTTTCTCTTTGTCTTTGGCATTTGACATTCTGATTAGTATGTGTCTCAGAGTTGGTCTATTCAGATATTTTCAGATTGAGAGTACATCGTGCTTCTTGGACATGGATATCCCTGTCCTTCAATAGGGTTGGGGAATTTTCTACCATTATTTCTTCAAATAGTCCTTCTGCCCCTTTTCCCTTCTCTTGTTCTTCTGGGACACCCATGACACATATGTTTGCATTCCTTTTGCTGTCCTTTAGTTCCCTGAGACCTTGTTCAAGTTTTTACAGTCTTTTCTTCATCTGTTCTTTTGTATGTTCACTTTCAGAGGCCATGTCTTCAAGCTCCCCAATCCTTTCTTCTCCCTCCTCAAATCCGCTATTATATGACTCCAGTGTGTTTTTAATTTCCTTTATTGCATCTTTCATTTCCATAAGATCTGCTATATTTCTATATATGCTTTCAAATTCTTCTTTGTGCTTATCCAATGCCTTCTTAATATCCTTAATTTCTTTAACCATCTCATTGAATTTATTAAGGAGATTTGTTTGAAAATCTATGATTAGATGTCTCAACTACTTTATGTCATCAGGAGGCTTGTCTAGTTCCTTTGACTGGGCCATATCTTCCTGTTTCTTGGTATGGATTGTGATTTTTTTGTTGGTGTCTTGGCATCTGGCTTACAAGATTATTTATTCTGGGTGCAGTTTTTCTCTTTAATTTAGGGCTTCCTGCCCTTTCTTCCTTGCTGGTTGTGTAGTAGAAGTCAAGGATGTAGTTGGTGCTATAAGCTGTGGAGACTCAAGCTACCCTCATTGCCCCAAGGACCAATGAAGCTTCTCCCAACTTTCTCCTTTGCCAGGGGTAGGGACAAAACCACAGCTGTGTGGAATAATCTAACTCATGCAGGTCTATACTGTAGTTGCCCAGAGAGACTAATGAAGCTTCATGCCCCTTTCTCCCCTGCCTGGGGCAGGGATGGAGCTGCAGGTGTGGGCAGCAGTCTATGCAGTGCAGGTCCAAGATGACCACAGTTGCCCTGGTAGACTTCTGATTATTCAGTTTGTGCCAGCCAAGTATAACTGCAGTTACCTGGATAGGCTGGTGCAGGGCCCATCAGATTCCTCCCTGCTAGAGATGGGGCTGAAGCCTAGGTTAGGGCTGCAGGCTAATCTGGGTGAAAGAAACCAGAGTCTCTACAGTCACTGTGATTTTCAGTCAGCCTGGCTTCCCCTCATCATGGGGGTAGAGTCAAAATGGCGGCTATTGCCCTCCTTCTGACTTGGACAGGCTCAAACTTTAACTCTTCTTAGGGTTATACTTTAGCCAGCTGAATTTTCTAATCAGTAGCTGAAATCAGTGTCCAATTGTCTCTTCCTCTTCTGTTTTTGGGAAATGGAGCTTCCAATTCCTACCACAGAATAGCTCCTGTGGTGGCTTGTGCCGCCAAAGTAGGATGATTATCAGCCTCTGTGGCATGGCCTATAATTTCCCAGAGAGGCTGGCGCAGCAAACCCCAGCTTCCTCCCTGCCCGGGGTGGGTCTGGGACTTAGGCTAGAGCGGCAATCTGATCAAGATGGAAAAAAGCTGGTCCCTACCAGCACTGTGATTTTCAGTGAGCCCCACTTCCCCTCATGTCAGGTGTGGAGTTAAGATGGTGGCCACTGGCCTCTTTATGACTTAGACAGTTCAAACTTCAGCTGTTCTTAGAATTACATTTTAGCCCATGGAATTTACTAATCAGTAGCTGAAGTTGGTGCCCAACCATCTCCTTCTCCCCCATTTTGGGAAGTGGAGCTTTCAATTCCAGCCATGGAACAGCTCCCAAGGTGGCTTGTGCTTCCAGTGGAGGATGGGCACTGGTCTCCGTGGTGTAGAGTGCTCTACTTATGAATCTTCTCTGCAGATGGGCAGTCTCCTCCTTCCATTCTTTCAAGCTTGTTGCAGGATGCACTTCTGATCTCCTGTATCCCCCAAACAAGTGCTCTAGATAGTTGTGGGTGATCACCAACTGCCACAAGCCGAAGCTGATTGTAGGAGTTCTTTACTCTGTCTCCATCTTGCTGGTTGTTCCGCTGATGTTTGTTTTTAATTGTTCATGCATCTTTCTATATTTTAAGCCAGAATCCAGAACTGATCCATACCTGGAGAAGGCAGCCTATGTGTTTTCCAGTATAAAGATCCCCAAACTCATTCCCTTGTCATACAGCCTGAAGGAAACAATGTCAAATATGCCCAGGGCCATGCAACAAACAGCCCAATTAAATATGGCTGTGATTTAATTCTGCTTTTTGCAATTTTAAGATAAATGTTGTATTAGAAACTAATAAATATCTATGAAGAAAGTTGTGGGGGCACCTTACTTCCTATACCATCTGTCCAGTGCCTTCAGAAATTCTGAGCTTCCTCAAGGCCCCTAATAATCCAGTCCCTCTTATCTTGCCTCTTCTCATCCATTTTTCTGAGCAGGCTTGCCTCAACTTTTTGTAGGAATTGGTTCTGAATGTTTAAAAGAAAAAAAAGTTATATGCACATTCACATTTATGAAAGAAAGAACCTTAAAAACAATCCTGAAAGTAATTATGGCTGATAGGTGAAATTATTGGAAATTTTTGCTTTTTTCTTTACATTTTTCAATATTTTCAAATTCCATGCATTAATTTTATAATTATAAAATTACACAAAAAGTTGCCATTTGAAAACAAATTCAAATTTAGAGAAAATAGAAACACATATTTTTCCATTATTGGAGAGAGAAAAAAACTAAAGGGTAAACTGTTTTTTTTTCCCCATCTTCATGACAAAATGATAAAACCCTTAATACATGCTTTCAGCTTTATGTGCATTGTCTTAGTTTGTTTGGGTAAAACCTTACAGTTCTGAGGCCATGAAATATCCAAATCAAGGCACCATCAGAGATTATTCCTCCCCAAAGTTTGGCTGCTAGCAGATCCTGAAGTCCTGCCATGTGGCAAGGCAAGATGGCAGCCGATCTCTCCCGAGGTCCCTGTCTTCCCATCCAGGCTCATTGTCTTTCAGAGCTCAGCTGTGGGTGATCAGACATCTCTCCTTGGGCCTGGTCTCCTTGAGCATCTTGGGGCTTCTTTGTCTTTGTGCATTTGTAGGCAAACCTGGAGTCCTCTCTTTCACATGGCAGGGTGAAAAATGGCAGAGCTCCCTTTCTCTGTTTTTCTCTGTGTCTTCATTTATATTAGGGTCAAGTAAGACGGCAGAAACCCAACATGGATCTTACCTCACTAACGTAGATCTCCAATCAAAGAGTGTCACATCTACAGGAATGGATTAGTTAAAAAACATGATCTTTTCTGGGGTCTATAAAAGACAAACCAGGATATGCATTTTTTTCCCATTGTCAATGAGCTCAATAAATTATAAATCTTATTTTTTCTGTAGTGTAACATTATATGTACTTTCTATATCTTGACACATTATTAAAATTTCTTTATTGATTTTTAATTTATTTAATGTTTATACAGATTTCAATTGAATAAATATATCTGACTATATCAACATTTTCCCTGTGAATCTGACCTACCTGCCAAAGGACTTAGCAAGCCAAGCAGCAGGCATTTAATGGTATTCATGACAAAAATCCTGGATTCATTTCTACTTGCTACAATACTGTTTCCATTCCGTTCCTGTTATTTCCTGGCTTGGTACTACTTTTCTGTTCCTCAATACTTATATTCCCTTAGATCAGTGTTTTTAAAATCTATTTGTTCCCTTTTCCTGACATTTAGATTCACTCCAAGAATTTGACTCATGCTTTCCTTGCTGGATAATATTGCTTTGTTCTATCTTGAATCAAATACATAATACAAAATGACATCAAGTTCTCACTTGGCTCAAAGCTGCAAAACATCAGGAGAAATTTAGCAAGCTTTCTAAAATCAGTCTCTCCCCAGGGCCTGGTGCAGGGCCAGTCACAGGTTAGGAACTCAATGAAAATTTGTTGAATATGATTAGTTGGATGCATGTTATATACAAACACATATTTTACAAACTCCCTTTTCTTCTCATGGAAACATACTTAAGCTTCAATTTCTTGTACTTGTAAAGCTGGAATGTTTGTCTGGCTTAAAATAAACAAGAGACCCAGCCTATGTTCTCAGGTCTATGTTCTCATGTCCCTATTTCACAACCAGCAAAAATTCAACTCTCAATTTTGAAGTAAACATGGAGAAATCTCAAAGTTTTCTCTAGTATTTTTCAGCAGCTGAAGAACTTTCTTGGCTTCCAGATCTCTTGTTTTGTGAATGAGTCTCAAAAGTGACATTTTTAGTAACCCACTGTTAGTGGAGATAAAGAAAAATAAAGGTAGATATTTTCTGTATACTAAAGAAATCTAGAAATCCTGCTTGGGCAGATTTATTGAGTGCTTCATGAGGATCCATTCAAAACAAATAGTAACTTATGGACTGAAAATCAGTATGGCAATCACTTTAAAAGGTTCATAGGGATAAAAAAGAGTATTTGTTAGAATGTAATATTTAAAGAAGTATCTTAAAACAATGAGAAAACAAGACATTTTAATGTTTGGAAAATGGAATGTTTGGGGAAACATGTAACTTCACAAATATGTACAAAAATTAATATCAGATGGATGAAGAGTTAAATAGTAAAAAACAAACAACAAAGATAACAATGATAAGCAAGCAAAACACAATAATCCAGTTGGGAAAATTCTCTATTACTGCTTTCCTCACTCTCCAAAAGAGAAAAGGAAGCCTCCAAACAGACCCAGTTTGTAAAAAGTTATCCATCAACATGAATTGCCAAATCCACCCAAACTATCACCATTCTAACAAATAAATACCCCACACATTTCTTTATGGAAGTATCTCTGATTGAGAGCTTTGTCCCATCTATGGGATTGACAGTTTACAATTTTTTAAATTCAAACACAAAACAATGTCTACTTTGCCTTTATCTTAAGGTTAGAATTAGAGTAACTTTAGTTTGTGGGAAGTTTTGAATACTTCAGGTTTAGTTCTAAATTTCTTTTTACTAAGATATTCAAGATGAAACCCAAGTACACTACCAACTAATGTTAATGTTAATACCTTTTACTTTTATTTGTGAACACTAATCAGTAAACC
The DNA here is from genome assembly GCA_029593785.1 of Cabassous unicinctus. NCBI lineage: Eukaryota > Metazoa > Chordata > Mammalia > Cingulata > Chlamyphoridae > Cabassous > Cabassous unicinctus. Next base: position 5,589 of record JAQZBX010077801.1, read on the forward strand.
AAGAGTAGCTACTTCCTCACTCATCCCATTCTAAGAATTTTCTGATTGAGAGGTTTGTCCCACTTCTGAAATAGGCCCAGTTTATAATAATCATATAAAATAATGGTTAAAAGTGTATTTATTCTGTCCTTTTATGAAGAATAGAATTAAAGTAAGTTTGTTCTGTAGAAAATATGGAATGATTCTATGCCCCAATTTTCTATCATCCATTAAGTTCAGGATAGGGAAAATGACTCTCCAAATAAGATATAATTCAAATAAGTTTCCATTTTATTAGGCCTGTTTATAACTATAGCAGTGAAAATTAACTTTGATGTAACACCCAGAATGGAAAAAACAAATGGAGGAAATTACAGTATCAGGCAGACGGGTACCTCCTAGGGACAAGCAGCAGTATAGGACAACCCTTCTTTCATTTACACATTCTCCACAAACCTCTCCAGTTTTGTTACAAATGTCACTATGCCTTCTGAGATTTAAGTGCATGTACTATGGTCTTACACTTAGTATTTACTAGAGAAATGAACCTGAGAGTGATTTTTCTGTTAAAGAGAAGTGGCACTCAAGTAGGAGTACCAAATACTTGATTCTTGAAAGCACTTAGCTAAAAAAACCAAAATCCACATTTTTATTACATTATTGATTACAGAAAAATACAGAGGAAGAATTACAATTTATTTCCAAAAGTGCTGCTGATTCCACTGCTTCCCCATCCCCACCAAGAAACATATCATTCATATCATATGTTATTAAAATACATAGCTTTAAGATATATTGAATATCATATGTTCACCAATCTTTTTAAGAGATAGAAAATCTAAAAGCTTCTAATCTAAAAACTCTTTTGAAAATCATTGTTTGTTGAATAATTCAGTAAAATTATAAATAAATATATACAAATATGTTTTTATGCATACATGCAAGTGGGTGGGGAGAGACACAGAAACAGAGACAGAGAGAGAAGGGAGTTTCTCCAAAGAGAAACTTGGAGATAATTGCTTCCAGAGTTTTATTTTGTAAAACATTAACTCAATCATTTTGCTCCCTTGCTGAAAATTCAATCAGCATGTTTCCACTTTCTATTGACTTCAAGACAAATCATGTTGAGTTTGACATTTAAAGCTTTTGGTGATCCATTTCTAATCTACCTTGCCATTTAATTCCTATTTTCCTTTTTTTTTTTTCTTTTAGGAAGTACTGGGGATTGAACCCAGGACCTAGTACATGGGAAGTAGGTGCTCAACCACAAAGCTACATCCGCTCCCAATGAGAGTTGGTTTTTTTGTTTGTTCATTTGTTTTTAGGCGGTACTGTTACCAGATTTTGTCTAGGTTCTTGACTATGCTGCAGAAATGAATTTCAAGAGCACATCATGTTGATTAGGCCAGTAATTTATTAAGGTAGGGAGGGAAGAGAAATGGGAGAAAATAACTGATCATGAGTCCTAGGCAGAGAGGAAGGGGCTGAAGAGTGATGAAGAGGACCAATTTACAGACTACAATTTCCCATTATAGATTATAAAGGCCCAGGTTTTACGTGTGTGTTAAACCATATGGGGGTGAAGAAGGCCAGAACAGAGGTCCAAAGGCAAGAGGGGGAGGGGGGAGGTTTGGCCTTTGCACTTGCTTTTTAAACCATTAATTATTCTGCCCCTTTGCTAATGGCATGGGAGGAGTTCCAGCTGTTTACTCTTTTGACTGATTACCCCACCCATCAATTCCCTGGGTGGGCCTAATGATAATGTCCCTGGAGAATATCTGGGGCTTCTCCAGTCTTCTGCAGGAAATCTTCTAAATGGCAGAAATCTCGCAAGTGTTTTCCAGCAGCATCTTGGTATCGATATCCACATGGACTTCTTGCCAGGTTCCCGATCCATCTATTGATTTCCTATCTAGCCTGCTTCAGTACCAGGGATTAAACCCGGGACCTCATACATGGGAAGCAGGTGCTCAACTACTTGAGCTACATCTGCTTTTGTGGTTGACTTTTCCACAATTCTATCCAAACTACTCTATAATTCTCCCAAACAATATAACAATATTCTGTTGCCATATTTGGCCATGCTTCACACATTAATCTAAACCATATATCTTGAGTTGTATGCATTTCTCACCTATGGCCTGCCTTTAGTGGCTTGGAGTCTTGGTCTTTCTCTGCTTGGCATATTAGTTTCATTCTTCTCTATAGGTTCACATCACATTCTTTCAGGACAGGATCCAAACATCACTTACACCCTAAATCCTTGCCTGGTGCTCCAAACTAAAATGATCTTTTGTTTCTGAAATTTCCTCATTTGGAAGTACAAATAAGATACCCATGAGTAGAGGGAAATAGAATGACAAAGGTTTTTAATTAAGCTGGAAGAGTTGATAACATTCAAATCAAGCCCTAATAAGATCAAGAAGTTTAGATAAAATAAGACCAGAATGGTTCTTATAACAGAATATGTGATGCTCATTTTCACCAAATCATCAGAAGAGTGTGAACTACACAAAATCTCTGATAAGCTATTATATTTAGAATGCCATAAAAACTAAAAAAATTCACTTGTAACTGACCCACAGCAGCTATGACATATAGAATCAGTGGTCACCACTGGAAAGTTTTCTTAAAAGTTCTGTTTATAATTATGTGTACTCAAGAAGAAGAGAAATAAAAAACATGCAGAACATGTTAGTGTTTAAATGGTACATTTTAAATTTATAATGAATTTGAGATAGAGTCATACTAATTTTCAAGCCCTGGTCACAACGTTTTCTGATGTTTTGATTTTTAGCAACCCTGGGAACTAGAGAATGTGCAATTTCCTGTTGACCCAAATATCAGTAATATGATTTAATCCCCTCCCTCTTTGGAGTTTCAGATTCCAGTAATGTGAGAAAAGTGTGGCTGCTTTGATCTCTCAGCCTTCAGGCTGCATTTAAATAGCTCACTTTATCACAACAGGGGAATGCCAAAGGCAAAATACAAAAGGAGGGTTGCCTAAAGGTCACAGTGTTACCATTTGTGAACTACACTAACAAATTGAAAGCAAATCCCTGAGCTGACTGAATGGTGCAAGAGAAGATGGTCAAGAATGAAGAACTGCAGGTATCCTCTCCTTGCCTCTGTTGCTTTGAAAGAATCAGGCATACAGACATTTCTTCTGTCACTTTATATCTTTCTTGCCTCTTTTGGTCTGTTCCTCATTATTTTTCCCTGCACTAAGATGGCTACTATTCCCACATTTTTTTCCTCTTTAGCTTATATTAGCTTTATAGATAGTGGAGATTTGGGCAGCATTTTGGATCTGTGGTAGAAGCTAATAAGCTAGTAGGTAACTGGAGAATTATTTCCTCCAGTCTGGTCTCCGCCCCAGCATTTGTATTGTGCAGACTGTGCTCTATCACCCCCTTGTGGGTATGGACCATTTCCAAATCTCAACACTTAGAATTAAGGATTCTCCTTGTCTTTTGAGAGTCATCATGGTAACTGTGTTTGGAGGGAAGGGAGATAGGGGAGCAAATATGTTTTACAAGTTACTTGGCAATTTGTAAGAGATGACAATCTCCGCATTAATATTTATGCTCATTACAGTAATTTTTATAAGATTTGAAAAATGGAACACAATCAAAATATTAAATAATGATATTAAAATAGTTACATCTATTTAGTTGGATTATGAGTATTTCTTCTAATATGCATTTATATGTAAATTCCTTACATTTAATATGTGTGATTATTTTTGCAGTCTGATAGAAATCAATTTTACTTATTTAAATAGTAAAACTGCTTAATAAAATAAATATTTTAAAAAATCATTCTTTTTTATTTATGTGAAATCACACCCGATAATGTTATTCCTATGCTCTAAAATTTCTCATGCCTACCCATTCATTTTAGAGTAAAATCTAAATTCTTTTATATGCTCTACAAGATTTTTTATAAGCTGGCTGTATGTAAATGTCCAGTCTTCTTGTCCATCTATTTTCTCCTTTGACCTTAATATTCCAGAATTACCGACCTATCTGTCATTACTCCAAAACAAACTCTATCAAATAATCTCTATCAATAAAATTAAAAATTACAGATGGGTCAAAATTGAGCTGAAAAAGAGGCAACATAGCAATATGACAACTTCAAACATATAATGAAATATAATATAGTTCATGCAAGAAGAAACTAAAATAATAAACATAGACACTCAACCTAATACTTTAAAAAATATAGCAAACAATGTGACACTATGATAACATTTTATATCTATTTCATTAGCAAAATAATATTAAAGAATCAGACTACATAGAACATGGCTGCAGAAACCCTGAACCATTCATACATTATTGGTAGCATTCATTTCTTCATGTAGTAATCCAATAAGTATTTATTGACTATTCTAAGTTGTACATAGTGACAGGAACTGGTGTTGCAAGTCAAATAAGACATTGACCCTGCTCTCAAAGAGATTATTGCAATGATATATGAAAACATAGGGTTTTTTTTAGACACTGAAGAGGAGTATTTATTTCAAAATGGGAGAGATATCAGGAGAAACTTCCAGTGAAGAAAGAAACCATAAATTAGATTTTAAAGACAGAATAAGAGTTAGCTTTGCAAAAAAATAGTGGAGGGAAAATAGGAGCAGATTTAATGAAAGCATAAAAATAATAAAACAGTGTGATTCATTCAGGGACTTAAAGTATCTGGGTGCATTCTTTAGAAAAGCAATTTTAAAATCTTAATCAAGATTAATAAATATGTTCTTACACTTGGGCCCAGTAAGTCTAATGAGAAATTATCATATTAAAATATTCCAAAGGGAAAAATATAATGCCAGCTCATTTAAAATAGCAACAGAAAAGATGGAGAAGCTTAGATGTCCAGAGATAGATAATTTATTAGGTAAATTATAGCCTTTTGACAATATAAAATTATATGTTTTCAATATTACTGACTACTAAAATTATGTAGCAGCATGGCAAAATGATTACAATGTAAGGCAAAAAGAGCAAAACACTACATTTATGTTACCAAGTCATGAAGATAGTCCCATGTTTTCTTCTAAAGGCTTTATGGTTTTTCTTTTACATGCAGATCTATGATCTATCTCAAATTAATTTTTGTTTATGGTTGTTCCAGTACAATTTGTTGAAGAGCTTTCTCTTCGTACTGAATCACTATGAGGACTTTGTCAAAAAAATCATTTGACTATATAAGAATGAGTCTAATTTGGACCTTCTGTTCTAGTTTAGAAAGAATTGCAATGAATTGGTATTGTTATAGAGGATCTTGAGTTAGGGAGTCCGTCTTCAAACATTTTTCTTTATCAATATTAATTGTCTGTCCTAGGACCTTTATAATAACACATGGATTTTAAAATAGGGTCATCAATTTCTACTAAAAAAGTCAGCTAGGATGATGATTTGGACTGCTTAGAGTATATAGATGAATTTGGCATTTTAAATTATCGTACTTGCAAATCCATGAATATAGAAATTATTTAGGTCTTCTTTACATTTTCTAAACAGTGTTTTATGGTTTTCAGTGTCAAGATCATACATTGGTTTCCTTAAACTTACTTTTAAGTATTTGAAATATTTTGACACTAGTATAAATATTATCTCATTACATTTTCTAATTTTTTAATATTAGTGTAAAGAAATATATTTGCTGTTTGCATAATGACATTACATGTTGTAACTTTTTAAATTTACTAAATAGATCTCATAGTTACTTTGTGGATGCCTTAGGGCTTTCTATGCAGAAAATCACGTAATCTTCAAATAAAGAAAGTTTTGCTTATTCTTTCCAATTTTATTCCCTCGCCTCCTTTTTATTTCCTTATTGCACTACCTAGGACTTCTGGTACAGTTTTGGATAAATGTGTCAAAAGAAGCCAACTTTCCCTTATTCCCAATCTTAATGGAACAGCCTTTGATATTTCATCATTAAATATTGTATTATTTTCTTGCATCTATTGAGATAATCCTTTGATATTTCTCCTTATTTTGTTAATATGTTGAATTATTTTGATTAATTTTCAAATGTTAAACCCAACTTGGATTAGTGGGATAATCCTCACACAGTCATGTTGTATTACCCTTTTTCTATGATTTGGGATACTACTTGATTTTATATATATAAAATCAAGTTGTTTGCCCTCACTGTCTTGTTGTTTGCACTCACTTTCTGCTCTCTGTATCTGTTTGCTGTGTGCTTGTCTTCTTTTTAGGAAGCACTGGTAACCAAACCTGGCACCTCCCATGTGGGAGGGAGGCGCCCATTGGCTTGAGCCACCTCCACTCCCGGTTGTTCTGTATCTCATTGTGTTTCCTCATTGTGTCTTTGTTGCATCATCTTGTTGCATCAGCTCACTGCACCAGCTCGCAGTCTTGCTTGTCTTCTTTAGGAGGCACTAGGAACAAAACCCTACAACTCCCATGTGGTAAGTGGGTGCCCAGCTGCTTGGGCCATATCTGCTTCCCTATCATTTTGTAAAGTACTAAGTTTCTTAATTTTTATTTCTTGTAATGTCTTTGTCAGGTTGCACTAACCTCATAAAATGAATTGACGTGTTCCCTCCTACTCTATTTTTTAAAAGACTGTTTAAGATTGACATTTTTTCTTTTTAAAATATTTTTTATGAAACCATCTAAACATTGAATTCCTTTCCAGCAAGTTTTTCTTTCTTTCTACAATTTCAATTTATTTAATGATCAGAAGGCTAATGTGATTTTCTATTCATCTTGTGTCAGTTTTGGTAAGTTGTGCTTACCAAATTAAATCGTAATTTGTTCAATTTATTGGAAAAGACAAATTAGACTTCATGAAGTTAAACATTCCTGTCCCTCTAAATCAGTGCTAAAAGTTTCTAGTGGTTCTGGTTAAATTGGAGAACATGCACTCTACCTGGTTTCTCTTTCTAAACTGAAAGACTCAGAAAGGGTATCACAAGAGTCAGAGACAGAGTGGGAGAAATCCTTATTTTTTGGTGTTTTTGTTTTTTCTACTCTTTTCAATCTCCCCACCCCCTAGGTAATATGAAGGAAGCAATGATGATGGTGGTGGTATCTAGGCCAGTGGCAAGCAGTCAAATGCTTACAACTCTGAGGAACGGGAATTGAGGTTTCAAGAAATGTCTGTTGCATTTTTCTTTATCTTCTCTCCACTTCTGCCTGAAGGTAAATAACATCAGAGAAACATGAAGCAGAACTAAACTAACTTTCAGCCAGAAGATGAGTAAAGGGAGTTAAAAGTGTAGAGAGTGAAAAGATAAAAAATTTAAAAAAATCAATCCCATGAAGTTTATGCATAAACTCTAAGCTGCACATGTTTATGGCCCTGACCATAAATAGCATATAGAAATTTTTGAAAACCAAACTACAGGATACCATGCTGCCCATGTTCCAGACTTGCTACAGGGTGGTCCATGTGTAGAACACACCCAGATAGCATTGCAATTGCTTCTGAAACTCAACTGACATTAGAACTATAACCTAAAGAAGTCAGATCTGTGCCCGTGATAAGCTATATGAAAAAATACCAATTTCTTGAAAGACACAAATTACCTTCCCCAAAATTCATTCAAAAAGATATAGGCACCTGGCTAGTTCTATATCTACTAAAGAAATTGAATTTGTAATTAAAAACTTCCACAAAATAATAACTCCAAGATCAGACGGTTTCACGGGTAAATTCTACCAAACATTTAGGAAGAAATATAACCTTTTCCAGAAAATACAAGAGATTAGACTACATTCCAACTCATTTAATGAAGCTAGCATTAACCTGATACCAAAGCCGGGCTAAGAATTACAAGTAAAGAAAACTAAAGATCTATATCCCCCATTAATATATGCAGAAACATCCTTGACCAAACATTAGCCTCTTACATCTAAAATTATTTTTTATGATAAAGAAGGCTTAAGCTAGAAGCACAAAGGACTTATTTATATTTTAAATGTTTCAGTAGTTGTTCTAGGGTTGACAATATATATTTTTTATGTAATCAACATCTACTTTATAACAGAGTATTTCCAAATCCTCCTTCCCAACCCTTGTGACATTGCTGTTATTTATTTCACTTATCCATATGTTATTATCTGTGTTTCAGTTTCCTCATCCATAAAATGAGTATAATACCAGTATATATAAATATATGATGGCTGAAGCAATAGAGTACTTACAATGCTATTTAACACATAGTAAGTGTTATTTAAATGTTTAACTATTTATATGCATTAAGTTCAGTTGTAGACAAATTCTGAAAATACAGTTTTGAATTTCTGAGTTTATGTCCTAACACATAACATTTAATAAGTAAATGAAGGAATGCTTAAAAATGTATATAATGTACCAAATGAAATAATTTTATGAGTAAACTAAAGTACAACTTACTATCTGGCTAATCTTGGGTAAATTACTCAAACTTTCTGTGATTCTACTCCTTTATTTTTTTAAGTGGCCATAATTGACAAAATCACAAAGAATTGCTGTATGATTCAACCTAACATTATCCTTCACACTGGACTGCTTTGAGAATTAAATAAGTTAATAAATGTAATAGAAAGAAATGGACATCCTGGCTTTTTTTTTTTTCTCTAAGGAGGTACCAGGGATTGAACCCAGGCCCTCATACATGGGAA
>JAQZBX010077802.1:0-14218 GCA_029593785.1 Cabassous unicinctus
TTTTCATTTGTTTCAAGGTAGTTAATGATTTCTTTTGTGATTTTCTCCTTGACCCACTGTTTATCTAACGGTGTGTTGTTTACCTTCCATATCTTTGTGGCTAATCTGTTTCTCTGCTCCTTACTGATTTCTGGCTTCTTTCTATTGTAGTCAGAGAAATTAATTTGTATAATTGCAATCTTTCTGAATTCTGTGGCCTAGCATGTGGTCTTTCCTGGAGAATCATCCATATGCACCCAAGAAGAATGTATAACTCACTGTACTTGGGTGTAATGTTGTATATATGTCTATTAAATCCAGATCCTCTAATGTATTATCAAGGTGATTGTTTCCTTATTGATTCTTTTTCAAGATGGTCTGCCTAATGGTGGAAATAGTATGTTGAAGTCCCCTACTATAAATTTAGAGGCAGCTATTTTTCCAGTTAGTTTTTCCAATGTTTGCCTCATGTATTTTGAATTGCCCTAGTCAGGTGCATAAATGTTTATGATTGTTCTTACTTCTTGATAGAGTGCCTCTTTTATTAATATATATTGGCCTTCTTTGCTCTTAAAATAGTTTTGCATTTGAACTTTATTTTGTCTGATATTAATATAGCTAATCCCATCCTTTCTTGGTTATTGTTTACATGTAAAATTGTTTCCAAACCATTCACTTTCAGTCTCCTTGTTGTTCTGGTTCTAAGGTGGGTTTCTTGTAGAAAGCATATAGATGGGCAATACTTCCTCATCCGATCTGCCAATCTGTGTCTCTTGATTGGAGAGTTTAATCCATTAATATTCAATCTTATTACTCTCAGTAATTACTTATATTAGCCATATTTTCTTTAGGATTATATATGCCATATGTCGTTTTTATTTCTCTTTTTATCTTTTTAGTTGTTCTTACACTTTCCTCCAACTGTGTCTCTTAATATTTCTGTTTAACTGTGAATATTTTAAACTCTCCCTCATTTTTGAATGCCACCTTTGTTGAATAAAGAATTCTTGGCTGGAAGTTTTTTTTTCCTTTTAACACCTTAACTATATCATACTTTTGTCTTCTTGCAGCCATGGTTTCAGATAAGAAATCAGCACTTAATGTTATTAAGCTTCCCTTGAATGTGATGGATCTCTTTCCTCTTACTGCATTCAGTATTCTCTCTTTGTCTTGAGCATTGCACAATTTGACACATATGTGTCTTGGAGAAGGCCTGTTAGTATTTATATTGTTTGTGGTGTGCTCTGCTTCCTGGACATGCACATATCCATGTCCCTCAATAGGGTTGGAAAATTTTTCAGCCATTATTTCCTCCAACACACCATCTGTCCCCTTTCCATTCTCTTCTCCCTTGGGATGCCTATAATGCATATGTTTGTACATTTTGTTTTGTCATTCAAATCCTTATGTTCCTTATGGATTTCTTTCTATTTTTTTATTTATCTGTTCTACTATATGCCTGATTTCAGCTGTACCTTCTTCCACATTGGTGATGCTTTGCTCTGCCTGTTCAAATCTGCTGTTATATTCTTGCACTGTATCCTTGATTTATTGCATTGTGCCATTCATCACCATCATGTGCATTATCTTTTTATATATGTTTATAATTTCTTCAGTATATTCTCCCAGTGTCTTCTGAATATCCTTAATCTCTTCCTTCACTTTATTAAGTTGATACATGATATTTGTTTGGACATCTCTGATTAGTTCTTCCATGTTCTGAATCTCCTGTTTTTTAATGTGTTCATTGTACTGTGCCATGTCTTCCTGTTCCTTAGTATAGGCTGTAATATTTTTTGGTGTCTAAGCATGAGTTTATTTTGATGTGTTTATTCAGTTGATTAGCTGCTCTTTCTACTCTAGGGTTTTATTTTGTTTTTTGTTTTGTGTGTGTGTGTGTGTGTGTGTGTGGTAAGGTTTCACTTTGACACTTCGTTCCTCTTATTCTATTTCCTTGCTGTTGTCTATGTTACCTTGCACAAAAGAACTAAGACTAGAGAAGGAAATAGATAGGAAGAGTAAAAGAATAATAGTAATAATAGTTGTAAAAAGCAGAAAAGGAACCATACAAGATGTAGGAAAATGAATAATTAACATCTTTAAGAAGTACAGAGGAATAAGAAAAAAAGTGGAATAGAAACAATGACACAAGAAACAAAGTCATGAAAAATATATAGAATGAATTAAAAGACTTCTATGATGAGAAGAGAGTTAAAGAAAAAAGAAATGAGAAAAAAGAGAGCTAGAAAGAAATAAAATCAAGAAAAATTGAAGACCAAACAAAAAGAGGTGGAATGAAAGAAAACAACAGAAAACAGGAGATAGAAAAATGAAGGAAAGAAAGAAATAGCATAAGTAGAAAAAATCAGTAAAGAAAAAATATAAAACCAAAGTGGAGACACAACAAACAAGAAACAAGACAAAAGCAACTAATTTAGATAAGGAGAAACAAAGAAAAAAAACACAAAAACAAAAGACAAATACCCAAGGGAAAACAGTCTTCTCTCTTAGTCCCCTAAAGAGCTTCTCAGGCTGATGGTGGTCATCAATCAATCACCCTGCAGCCTGCCCTCTACTGTCTTTGAACAGGGTTTTAGTGAGTAAAATAAGGGGATAAAAAAGAAAAAGGAAAAAGAAAAGGAACCTTGTTTTTTAAAAAATAAAAGACCCAAGAAAAACTAATATGAAAAGAATGTCTATATATTCCCTGTCATAAAGTATCTGCTGGCTGCCTAATAACCCAGTGGGTCACTTCCCTAAGAAGAGCTGGGAATTGAACCAGGGACCTCATATATGCATGGCTGTAATTCCTCCACTGTGCTAATCTGCCTCCTTAGGTTAGTTAGCCTTTCAGAAAACTACCCACAACCTTTCACTCAAAAAGTTTAGAGTCCTAACAATTTGACAGAATCCAGCGGATTAAATGTTTGTCTGTCCCTGGCCCCACTCTAATCGAATTACTCTCTTTACCTGGGGGTCTGGGCATGACAACCTGCTGGAGGAGATTCCCCTCCCCTCTCCCCATCAAATTGGGGTCATTTCTGAGATTAAAAGAGGGCTCCTCTGGGCAAAGTCACAACAAAGAAACCATTCTCCACTCTCCCAGACCTTTCTTCTTCCCAGGGAATCTGACCTCACACTCCATTTAGAGCAGTGGGCCAGGGGCTCCACATAGGCTATTTGTCCTTAGGGCGGGATATATGTGCCATTTCCAGCCATGGGGTGAGCAACTCATGGTTTTCTTTTGGCTTCTTTATCTTTCCAGTACCCTTCTGGATGACTCAGAACACCTTCCTGTTCCATATATATCCAAAGAAACTCCTTCAGACAGATCCTTGCCCTGTCTTCACTCCCTTCTTGTGAGAAAGTCATACTCTGCCTCTTCACTGTGATACCATTTTCCCAGAACTCTCAACATCTTCTTGATGAAGGAATCCAAATATAAGAAACCATGCTATTTAGGATGTCATGAATCATAAAAGAGACAACCAAACTACTGAAATTGGTGTTTATTTGTATAAGCATCCCCTGTACTATGAAAACATTGCTTAATTTTCTTCTGAGTTGCTCATATTTTATCTATATCCAAACTATCCAAAAAATGTTTTGTAGATAAACCCATCTAAGCTTTTTTTAAAACTGAAATCTCACAGCAACCTTTACACAGAATCTGTTCTCCTTTCAGGATTTTTGAAATCCTGAAATTCTATTCTATATATATAGGAAGTACCAGGGATTGAACCCAGGACTTAGTACATAGGTGCTCAACCACTTAAGCTACATCCATTCCCCTCTTTTTCTATATTAATTAACCATTCCTCATTTTTGTCTCATAACTTATGTTTACATTGATTTTTCAAACTCTATTACATCTATTGAGAGACTTTCCTAATGAAATCAATCTAGCTAAAGTAATCCCCTTTTAATTCTTGGTATGCATAAGAAAAAAGGATTATTTATTGTTTAATTAGATTTCTCACTGATACCAATTTAATATTTACAGCAATTTTCATTAAGTTTTTGTATAAAATCCGTAAAGAAATTGATGTTTGGGAAGGCAAGACAGTTTCCATTAATAATGTGATATACAAAGGAAATCATAAAATTGGTAAAATTAAGGGATTCATGACATAAAGTTACAAAATATATACATAGTTCAAATATGTAAAGAAACAAGATTAAAATGTTATAAAACGTGATTTAACAAAGAGGAGTACAATAGCTCTATTTTCTTCTTTGTTTTTCTATCTTTTTCAAGATTTAAGCATGACAATGACTAAAATCATAATTTGAATAAATGAATATATCCAATTTGTTAATCAATGTGTGTACCTATTATATGCATGAATATTGTTTACAGCTACCTGGAGGGATAGTGCATTTTTATATTCATTTTATAAAAAAAATTTTTAGAAGCCAGAATGGAAAGATATTTAGGAAAATTTATCATCTTGGGAAGAGGAGGAACCATAGAAGCAAATCGCATTCCTGGATAATGAATTAAGGCTAGAAGGATCCAGAGGCAGAGGGCACAAACCAGAGTTCAGCAACATTTGTAAGGACATAGAAGGAAAGTTGGTAGGGAATAAAAGGAAGAAATATTTCTCTGTTAATAGGAGGAAAAAATGTGAAACCACAATCTAAATTAGAAGAGAAAATTACAAAAAAAATATAATAATATCTAAAAAATGGTTTTAGGAGTTTAGGGTATAAATTAGACAAAAAATCTAGAATTTCTCTGATGTTGATCTTTAGAGGCAAATCAAATCTCCCATTCTGGGTAGGTTCAGGGCTTTGGATTATGATTTTAGAATGTTGTATAGTTATTTTCACTCCTTTAAATTAAGAAATATAATACATATAAAAAAATGAAAAAATACAATAGAAATATCCCAGTAACCTCCTCTTGAATCAAGAAGTAGAGTACTGCCATCATCACCAAAGCCCATTTCATGGTCCTTTCTTATCTTAATCCCTCCCTTCCCCTAAAATTAGCTATTTTCCTTTCTCCTTGGGTTGTTATGAAGATTAAATGAGAACATTTGGTATATGACAACAGCAAGTCTATGATACAAATTTGTTATTTATTCTGCAAACACAGTACATTGGAAGACAGCTCCAAGTTTGAATGCAGATATGATGAATAAAAGTAGAAAGGAGGGATATGTGAAAATAACAGGGAATTGGGGAAAATTAAAATTTTAAAAATATGTTGGGGAGTGGATGTGGCTCAAGCAATTGAGCACCCACCTCCTGCATGAGATCTCCCAGGTTCAGTTCCTGGTGCCTCCTAAAGAAGACAAACAAACAATGAGCAGACACTGAGCAGACATCAAAGAAAAACAATGAGAAGACAATGAGCAAACAATGAGCAGACAACAAGCAGAAAAACAAAATGAGCAGGGAGTGGATGTGGCTCAGCCAGTTAGGTGCCCATCTCCCACATGCAAGGCCCCAAATTTGGTTCCCATTGCCTTCTAAAGAAAAACAGACAAGTATACAGTGAGCAAAATCAAGCAGAAAATGAGTGCAAATGAGCAAAACAATGAGCAAACAGATGAAGGAGTCATCTTGGGGGATGGAGACAAAAGAGAGTGACCTTCTAAAACATAAACATGAAAAAAATAAGTGATGCTCTAGGGTATAGTTGTTTTTATTTTTAAATATGTTATGCTCTGCCCTTTTCCCCCAAATAATCCTAATGGGAGTTTACAAAGTCCATGAAGAATGATAATAAGTTTTAAGTTTATAATTTTTGAGAAAATCAGCCTTAATGATACTTGGAAATAAATTTAAAAACCCAATCTAATGGTCTCAGGGAAAAAGATAAAGGCACATTTTGAGGAAAGATGAAAAGCATTATCTAAAACAAGGGTGAAAAATGCTCTTTTCTCCTCAAACAGAATATGAAATTGCAAATGTCTTCAAAGAAAAGCCCAAACATTTGTTTTCTGCAAAAATCTCTTTGTATAGCCAGAAAATTGTGGCCCAGGCGAATGTCTCATGACTAAAATGTCTAAATCACATGTATGTGGGCTAACTTTTTTCACATACTCATGTAATCCAGATTTTGTCCTGACTTTGCATTGGATATGATAAATTGATCTAAACAAAATTCAAGTAGTAGTTGATTATTTGGGAAGGCATTTACAAGCACTATGCAAGGAAAAGCACTGGAATAAAAGAAATATAGTTCCTGAATTTTTAATTCAGTCTGTTTTTATTAATTATGTGAGCTTGGACACCTCTCGAGTTAATTTTAGTGATGCAAATACAGATAATGACTTGATTCTTTTAGATATGCAAATTTTTCTACTTGACTTCAAATATTTGCTATGAGTCTATTACTTACAATTATTTATAATAATTGGGTGATTGACAGGTAACAGTTGTAACTATAATTGCACAAGGTTTTCTTCTATGAATGGTAGGAGGAAATAGAAAATGAATATTATTAGTATAAACAATGGTCTGGAAAATGTGAATTTATGAAGATGAAATAATAATCTGAGCAGTTGGCGAATGACCAGCATTTCACCAGAAAATGCTGAGAAGAAAAGCAAAGGAATGAACTCACAGCAATTGAAGTGGAAGCTGGAGAAACTGGTGAATTGTTTCTTTTCCTTTCTCATATCCTGACTGAATGTGTGATATATGCTGAATTTATTTTTGACTCCATTGTAAAGATAACACATTTTGAAATAGTTAAAATTTTAAACAAAGTCATACTTTCTGATTTCCATAAGCTTATTTGTTTTGAGATTAAACAGTAATAAATTCCAGGAGTTGTTCATTTAGTGTTTAATGGGATATTCTAAAAGGACAAGCAGGACAGTCATTGACAGGGAAATGATGCATTCATTACAAGCATTTTACAAATGGGGAACCTAAGAGTGGGTGAGTACAAGTTCCTAACATGAGTAAATAGCTGTACTAGAGAAAGCATCATGATTTCCCATCTCATAGTCCACTGTACTGACACAGATAATGCTTATGATTGCAATGTTCATCTCTGAGAGCCTGAGGAAGTTTAAGACTCAATGTTTTTTGCAAAAATAATTTTACTTATTTATATTCCCATCAAAGTGTATGATAGCTCTGGCTGCTCCCCATACTCACCAGTCTTTGGTATGTCAATCATTAATTTTAGCCATTTTAAAGGGTGTGGAATGTTATTCATTGTGTCTTTTGTTTGCATTTTCAAAATGACTAATGATGAGAAAATTTTCATGTGTTTATTTGGAATCCAAATATCTTCTTTGGTAATTCGTCCATTCAAATATTTTGCTTTTCAAAAAATTTCTTCTATTGTTTGATTTAAAAGCACAAAGTTGTTAATAGTATCTTTTATTAGCCATTTAATATCTTTAGAATATTTATTGATGTCAACTTTCACCTTCTTGATCTTGGTAATTTGTGTCATCTAGACTTTTTTTTGATCAATCAGGCTACAGATTTGCTAAATGTCTTGACATTCTCCAATAACCACTTTTTTGGTTTCATTGATTTTTTTTCCTACTGTTTTGCTCTCTTATATTTCATTGACTTCTGCATTGTTCTTTATGATTTTCTTTATTCTTATCACTCTGGTTAGATGTCTTTATTTCCAATTCCTTTAGACAGAAGCTCAGGTTGTTGATTTGAGACCCTTTTTCATTCATAATATAGATGTTTAATTTTATAAATTACTTTAAACACTGCATTACATGCATCCCAAGAACTCTGATATATTGTGTTTATACTTTAATTCCTTTTTGGTTTCTTCCTTGGCCTGTGGGGTCAGTTAGAAATCATTTATATAATTTCCAGATTGATGAGGATTTTTTTGCTTTATTTCTGATATTTCTAACTCAATACCACAATGGCCTGGGAACACATTTTGAAAGATTTAAATCCTTTTGAATTTGTTGAGACTTGTATTCTTTTTCTTTATTTATTTTTCTTAGGAGGTACTGAGGATTGAACCAGGAGACTTTTATATGGGAAGTAGGTGCTCAATAACTGGTTTACATCCGCTCCCTGACTCTTGTTTTCTGTTCCAGAAAATGGTATATCTTAGTAAATGTTCTGAGTGCACTTGACAAAATGAAGTGATTTATAAATGTAAGTTAAGTCAAGTCCTTAACAGTTATTTGGAAGACTACAATCTCTTTGATGATTTTTTTTTACTTTTTCTATTCATTACTGGTATATGATAGCTGAGATCTCCATTTATAATTGTGGATTTATTTATTCTTTTTTTTCTGTATGTTCCCCCAGCATCTTATATTTTTCTCTTTATTTTTCAAAAGCTTTAGATTACAGAAAAGTCACATAGAAAATACAGGGGAGTCCTATATACCCCAGCCACTCTTCCCCTCTGTAGTAGTCAGGGTTCTCTCAGGAAACAAAATCAACAGGAGATATCTGTCAATAATATGAAATTTTATAAGTCTCTCATGCAACTGTGGGGATGCACAAGTCCCAGTCCTGCAGGGAGGCTGCAAACCAGGGGCTCCATTGAGTGTCCAATGAAAGGTCCTTGATGAGTTTCTGGGAGAAATTGGCTGTCCAGAGACGAGCTGGGAAATTCTCTCTAAATTTTGAAATCACTTTCCCTTTTAAGGCACTCAAGAGATTCAATAAAAGAGTCATCCATTGCTGATTCAATCTCCCATATTGATGCAGATATAATCAGCCATCCATGCAGTAAACTCAATGGTGATCAAAATCCATAAATGCTCTTGTATTACAATTAGCCGAGTGCTTGCTGGACCAAACACCTGGACACAATTACCTGGTTGAGTTGATACATTAGCCGAACCATCACAGTCCATCCCTTGGCAGCTCAGCAACCAAACACATTACCTTAAACCATACTTAGTCTCTAAGTAAAAACAATAACAGACAAGCATACATAAATACTTCTGCCTAACAATGTTCAACACGCCTGCATACAACCAGAAATTCATTAATTCCCTACAGAATATGGTGCAAGTCCTTGGGTAATATTCACTATTAAACTTGACACCCTTAAATATTATGACATGAAATTAACACAACTTTTCATATCATAGGGAAAAGGTTGGGGAAGAAGACAAAGAAATTCATTTTGTGTATATATACAATCATGCTCATAACAAAACAAGGAAGAAGGGTTCATGCCTATTACAGTTTTTGTTTCTGTAACTGGTCATATGGTCAAAGTTCATATTTATCACTACCTTCTTCCACCACCCATTCCATGTTCCTGTCACCCTCAGCAAGCACTTCAGCTGGCTGTGGTTCTTTGCCTGGTGGGGCGACCCAAACTTTCATTTCCAAAGATGCTGGGCCATTGTTAGTCTTGCTTGGATTGGCTTGTTGCAATTTTCCACTGACTTTAATCACAGGGCATGACAGTCTTAGGAGACACCCTAGAGGATATCCTGCATTCCAGGCAAACTCTTCTTTACCCCCAACATGTAGATGTAGTCTTATTTCCCCTTCACAGTCAGGATCAATCACCCCAGCCAGTAGAGTAATTCTCTTCTATGCCTGTTGATTCTTAGGTAAGGGGAGCCCAAAGTGGCCAGGTGGCACTTAATTTCCAGTTCAATGGAATCATTGTTGTATTCCCTGGTGGCAGAACTCCTCCTTTTGTGACTAAAACCTGTAGACCAGGAGAGCTTAAGTTTGCAGGGACATGAAGCAAAATTTTTCCTAGTAGGTCCCTAAGGATAATAGTGAGTGGTGCCACTCCCATTTCCACCCCTTGATTCCTAGACCCATGAATCCTGGTTGTGGGAGAAACAGCACCATAGAGTGGACACTGATTTAGAGCATACACAGCTTCCTAGAGAATATAGCCCCAGCCCTCTAAGGTATTGCCACATAGTTGGCACTGTAATTGAGTCTTCAAAAGGTCATTCCACCATTCTATTTATCCAGCTGCTTCAGGGTGATGGGGAACATGATAAGACCAGTGAATTCCATGGACATGTACTCATTCCCACACATCATTTGCTGTGAAATGGGTTCCTTGATCAGAAGCAAGGCTGTGTGGAATGCCATGGTGGTAGATAAGACATTCTGTAAGTCCACAGATGGTAGTTTTGGAAGAAGCATTGCATGCAGGAAATGTAAACCCATATCCAGAGTTTGAGTCTATTCCAGTTAAAAAATATTACTGCCCCTTCCATGGTAGAAGTGGCCCAATGTAGTCAACCTGCCACCAGGTAACAGGCTGGTCATTTTGAGGAATGGTGTCATTTTGGGGGCTGAGTATAAGTCTCTGCTGCTGACAGAGTGTGCATTCAGCAGTGGCTGTAGCCAAGTCAGCCTTGGTGAGGGGAAGTCTATGTTGCTGAGCCCATGCATAACCTCCATCCCTACCTCCATGGCCACTTTGTTCATGAGTCCATTGCCAATAACAGGAGTGGCTGGTGAAAGAGGCTGAGCATTAGCCACAGAGTGGGTCATCTTATCCACTTGATTATTCAAATCTTCCTCTGCTGAAGTCACCCTCTGGTAAGCATTCACATCAGACACAAATATGTTCATGTTTTTTGCCCACTCAGAAAGATCTATCCACATACTTCTTCCCTAGACCTCCTTGTCACCAATTTTCCAATCATGTTCCTTCCAAGTCCCTGACCATTCAGCCAAACCATTGGCAATAGCCCATGAATCAATGTACAAATGCAGCTTTGGCCATTTCTTCTTCCAAGAAAAATGAACAATTAGGTTCACTGCTTGAAGTTCTGCCCCCTGGGAGGATTTGCCCTCACTGCTATCTTTTAAGGATATCCCAGAAAAGGACTGTAGTGCAGCAGCTGTCCACTTTTGGGTGGTACCTGCATATCGTGCAGAACCATCTGTAAACCAGGCCTGAGTTTTCTCATCCTCAGTCAACTGATTATAAGGGACTCCCCAGGAAGCCAAAGCTGTGGGCTGGGGAGGAGAAGGTAACATGACAGGGGTGGTGACCATGGACATTTGGGCTGCTTCCTCATGTAACTTACTTGTGCCTTCAGGACCCGCTCAAGCCCTATATCAGATATACCACTTCCACTTTATGATTGAGTGCTGCTGTGTACGCCCAACTTTATGGTTTGGTGGATCAGACAACACTGAGCTCATGATAAGCAATTCAGGTCTCATGGTAACTTGATGGGCCATGGTTAAGTGTTCAGTCTCTATTAAGGCCCAGTAGCAAGCCAATAGCTGTTTCTCAAAAGGGCAGTAGTTATCTGCAGAGGACAGCAAGGCTTTGCTCCAAAATCCTAAGGGTCTGCAATGTGATTCCCTTATAAGGACCTGCCAAAGTCTCCAGACAGCATCTTTATTTACCACTGAAACTTCCAGCACCATTGGATCTCTGGGATCATATGGTACAAGTGGTAGTGCAGCTTGCACTGCAGCCTGGACCTGTCACAGGGCCTCATCTTGTTCCAGTCCCCAATCAAAAGCAGCAGCTTTTCTGGTCACTCGGTATATGTGCTGGAGTAGCACACCCAAATGAGGAATATGTTGTCTCCAAAATCCAAAGAGGCAAACTAAGTGTTGTGTCTCTTTTCTGGTTGTAGGAGAGGCCAGATGCAACAGCTTATCCTTTACTTTAGAATGGATATCTCAACATGCCCCACACCGCTGGACACCTAGAAATTTCACTGAGGTGGAAGGACCCTGTATTTTTGTTGGATTTAACTCCCATCCTCTCTCAAACAAATGCCTTACCAATAAATCTAGAGTCTTTGCTACTTCTTGCTCAATAGGTCCTATCAACATGGTATCATCAATATAATGGACCAGTGTGATGTCTCATGGGAGGGAGAGACGATCAAGGTCCTTGTGGACAATATTATGACATAGGGCTGGAGAGTTGTTGTACCCCTCATGTAGGACAGTGAAAGTATACTGCTGGCCTTGCCAGCTGAAAGCAAACTGTTTCTAGTGGTCCTTACTAATGGCAATTGAGAAAAAAGCATTTTCCAGGTTAACAGCTTCCCCTGTACCAGAGGAAGTTTTAATTTGCTCAAGCAATGATACCACATCTGGGACAGCAGCTGCAATTGGAGTCACCACCTGGTTAAGTTTACAATAATCTACTGTCATCCTCCGAGATCCATCTGTTTTCTGCACAGGCCAAACAGGAGAGTTGAATGGGGATGTGGTGGGAATCACTACCCCTGCATCCTTCAAATCCTTGATGGTGTCACTAACCTCTGTGATCCCTCCAGAAATCTGGTATTGCCTTTGATTTACTTTTTGCTAGGTAGGGGCAGTTCTAGTGGCTTCCACTTGGCCTTTCCAATGATACTAGCCCTCACTTCATAAGTCAGGGATCCAATGTGGGGATTCTGCCAGTTACTAAGTATATCTATTCCAATTATGAATTCTGGAACTGGGAAAATAACCACAGAATAGGTCCAGGGACCCACTGGACCCATGGTAAGATGGACCTGAGCTAAAACTCCATCAATCACCTGACCTCCATAAGCCCCTACTCTGACTGGTGGACCACAGTGATGTTTTGGGTCTCCTGGAATTAATGTCACTTCTGAGCTAGTGTCTAATAATCCCCCAAATGTCTGAACATTTTCTTTTCCCCAATGCACAGTTACTCTGACAAAATACCATAGGTCTCCCTGGGGAAAGGTGGGAGGAAGATTAACAGTATGAATTTTTGGTAGGTTAACAGGATCCTTCCCCAAGGGGACCTGGCCTTCTCCTAATTCAAGGGGCTCTGGGTCTGTAAACTGTCTCAAGTCTGGGAATTGATTAAGGGGTTGTGATTCTCTGCATCTGTAATTTGAGTTAGGGTTTTGTTCACTCAACTTAGAACTCTTCAGCTTATACAGATCCAGAAGAAATTTAGTAGATTGCCCATGTATTTCACTTCTAGGTATCCCATGATCTATTAGCCAATGCCATAACTCCATGAGACTCAGACTATTCTGAGAGCTGCTTTTAATCTGCCTTTCATTGCCGTAGCCACACCCACCTTGCCTTTGTTGATTAACTGCCCATATTTTACTTTTACTGGACCAAGATCTGATCATTCCCATAATGTTTAAGGATTCTAATTCCATTACAGCCATCCCACAGTAATATCTGGACTACAGAGAAGTGCGACCACAGAGCTCTTCAAAGAAGATGGGGTTAGTCTTACAAATTTATTCCTCACAGTCCTGGTTAGGGGTCTGTCCTCTGGACATTCCTGGGGTGGATGAGCAGGTCTCAAATGGTAAATTCATTCTAGCATTCCAATCTCTATAAGACTTTGAATCCCCTCATCTACTGTATACCAGGGCAAATCAGGCATCTCAACTTCAGATATGCTAGGCCATTTTGTGGTCCATGTTTCAGCCAGTCAACCAAACAAGCTGTTAGAGCCCTTTCTAACCCCTTGAGCCACAATGTTGAATCCAGAATTTCTTCTTAGTGGGCCCATATCAATAAATTCAGCCTGATCCAACTTTATATTCCTTCCACCATTATCCCATACCCTTAGTATCCATTCCCACACATACTCCCCTGATTTCTGTCTATATAATTTGGAAAACTCATGCAGTTCTATCAGAGTATAGCATACTATCTCATGGGTCACACTTTGTATTTCACCTTTGGGGGCTTGTTGTGAATTTAGTCTAGTAATAGGTCTCAAAGGCAAGAGAGGTGGTGGGGCTGGGTAAGGAGAAGGATTAGAAATGTCTTGTAAGCCACTGACCTCAGGGCATTTCTCTGCATTTTCTTCTGGTGAGACAGGATTAATCTCTTCAGGCAGGGGTTGGAAGGCAGATTCCTCAGGGCATACTGGAGGTTGGGCAGTGCATGCTGGAGTTTGGCTGGTACCTGCCTCAGGGCTGGGAGGAGGTCCAGACTCCCTGGGGCAGGCCAAAGGCTGGATGATACAAGTTTGACAAGGTGTGGTCTCCCTAGAGTAGGCCATTTCAGGTTTACCTGGTAAAATGTCAGCAGAATTTAGGGTTCCAATGTCCCCATCAATGTTATCAGCATCCCATATGTCTCCATCCCGATCCATGCTTCACATTAATTGCAGAAACCCGATGGGTTGAGATATTAGCTTCCTTTGTAATTCTGTTACTCATACAATTAGAGTCTGGGTTTGATTCTCAAATATCTCAAGTCTGTGGCTACAGGAGACAAGGTTTTCTTTCAGGACACACATAGCAACTTTCACATCATTCATACGGCATTTAAGTTTCAAATTTGAAGACTTTAGCTCATTTCTTTCTTTTATAACTGTATCCAGAGT
>JAQZBX010077803.1:0-14217 GCA_029593785.1 Cabassous unicinctus
GGGTCTAATAGGAAAACAGAAAGGATTTCAAATATTTTTAGCTCAGGGAATTTAATAAAAGGAATTGCTTACACAAGTAACAGAGAAGCTTAGAGTCAAACGGGAAGGAGAGGGAGAACAGAAATGGGTGGCAGCAGGGTACTGCAGCCACCTCCAGGCTGAAAGTTCACAGGGAGGGCTGCAGAGCTGCTGAGGAGAGGTGCACCTGCCTCCTGAGCAGCCTGCCCAGCGTGGTGTAAGGGGAGCATGGACCCTGGCCTCGCTCTCCTGGCAGCAGCGCTCATTGGCCCAACCCAGGTTAAGAGCACCTGATGTGACAGCTTTGGCAGTGTTCTTTGCAGGGTGGTCTGCCTGCGGACTCGCAGAGGAGGAGAAGATCAGGGAGATGCTCTGAGACGCCAACATCCGTCTTCTGAACACCGCCATTTCATTACCTCCTCAGTAAGGAAAGCACCGCCTTGGAAGTTTCCTTAGCCTTTCAGGAGAGGAATTTCAGGGATGGAAGTGTGGAGGGTTTGTGCTCTGAAGCCACGTGCTTAAGGTGGACCTTTCAGTTTGGAGATTGGATGGACACACCAGAGTGAAGGACGTGAGGTGCATCCTGATATGCAAATATAGTTGTTGTCGTCGCCATTATTTCATGAGTGAGCTTTTGACTCTGGTGAGCAGTCGTTGCTCTGAAAAGGGAGCTCCTTGCCCAGATGAGCAATATCTTGTTTAAATAGATCCTTTTTCTGGAGTTTTCTGAAGCACACAGTGGGGTTACTTATTGCTTCACAGTCTTAATTTCCTGGAACAGCTAGTGAAGTCATCTGACACAGGTGGTCTTGGTTTTCAGTCTTGTTTGGTAAGCTCTGTGGATGCTGATGGTCTCAGTTCTCAGGGAGAAAGTGGACAAACACTGAGCCAGTCTGTAAGCTAGATTCCAGGCTTTAGCAATCCATCCAGGTCGAAGAAAATTCTGTGTATGTTGCAGTGAGTGGTTAATATGAAGACGTTGGGATTATCCTGGCTTGTTTGGATGAGAAACAACTAGCTCTGTGCCAGTGCTGAGATACCCCGGAGCCAGCTTTCAGAAATGGGATGGCATCACTGCTTAACAGCTCTGTGGGGAGGCTGCGGGATGAGGCTTCAGCTTAGAGCCCTGTGTGTGTGTGTGTGTGTGTGTGTGTGTGTGCGCGCGCGCGCGCATGTGCACGTTTAACAGGTAGTATTAGGCTGCTGTTTTCAAAAGCCTGCTGTGTTGACCCTGTCTATTCTCAGGCTGTCTGGGGAAAGGCAGATGAATGTACCTCTCTGTGACCTTATTTGTCCTACGCCGTCAAGGTAGCTTCTCAGGTGAACAAAAGAGGGATGGATGCTTCTCTCTGCTAGCCACCGTCTCTTAAAGTCAGCTTTGGATCAGCAGGGTTCTTGTGTACAGCATGCCTACATGAAATGGTTGCGGTTGGGAAAGGTCACTGAGCTCTCCTTGAAGTCCATGATACCCCATTGTGGTTCTTTAAATGTGTTTGCCGCTCAGCTGGGGTGAGCATTGGGAGAACACTGCTGCCCACGGTGCTCCAGCTCGGCTCTGGCATAATGTTAACGTCTCCTGTACAAGGCCTGAGGGAGGTTGTTTCACTCTGGGGTTGGTGAGGGAATTCGTTCTCAGTGCAGTGGACTATAAATTGTGATTTCATACTCAGCATCCTTCCCACTTTGGTGTTTTTTTTTTTTGTGGGGGAGCCACCTGTTTCCCTTTCTCAGTCCACAGAATAAGGTTGGGTTGACCTGTTCTCCAGGTACAGAAGTGGGCACCTGGACCAGGTGAGAGAGTCTATATAGTTCATCCCCCAAGCCACAGTGACTGGGTCAGGGATTGGCGTATAACCCAACTTCTGGAAAGGAGAGGCTGGCTCAAGACTTAGGTGGAAATGCTGGTAAAGATAAGGTCACATTTTGTGGGACTAGTAGTGGTAAGGTTGATGCAGGCTGGAGCTGCTGGGGGCCACCACACAGGGCTTGGGAATGAAGCCGACACAAGCACAGAGAGAAGGTAAACATGATGACGCCATTTGCGCCTTGACCCAGCCATGCTTGATGCCATGATCTCTGTGCACTGTTTAGTTACGTGAACTAATCAGGTATCCTTTTTCTTTCTTCTGATTTGATTGAGGTTAGTGTCACTTGTTGCTGAAGCCATCCTGACTGGTACACTGATGAAGGTGAGCGTGGTTGCCATGGGGAGTGACCCTAACCACATAACCCTGGTCTCCGTTTCTCTGCACTTCAAACCCAGCCTCCAAGCAGGGGCAGTTTCTGAGGTGGACCTGATTTGCTTTCTATTCCTTTTGGGCTTTGCTAGGATCACAAACACGATGAAAGTCCTTTTTCTAAATGATAGGATTCAGTGATGAAAACACTTAAGACTTAGTTAAGATCACCAAATAATTTTATTTGCAAAGGAATTAAGCACTTTCTGGCTCATTTCTTGCTTCTTCATTAGTAGAACTTCACACACAACCTAAGAAATTCAGTTGGGTTGATTTGCTGGTGTGTATGGCTGACGGGTCTTGTTTCTAGAACTAGGTGGTGAGCCTTTTGAGAGCAGGGACTGTGTTTTCGGGGCCCTCAAATGTAGTCACAGCATTTTAATAATGCTGAGTATATGGCCTGAAACTACTTTAAACATTCTTGCAAATGATAAATGGATGAACTGAGTGAATGAATACCGCAATGTTGATTAAATTGGAAAGCTCCAGGCCAGAGTTAACAAAATGGTAGCTGGGAGGCCATTCCACGGCCCTACCTGTTGTGTCTGAGCAACAGAGTGCTGCCGCTGTTGTTTTCCTAATTGAATTGTCAGCATGTTTGAATCAGGAGAATTAGCACGAATTTGGATTTCTGGTGGCTCTTGGAATTGCAAAGCCATGGCAGGGCAGGAGGACTGCTGCCTCTTTCAGATGGGGTCTGTGCTCTGTTCGTCCCGCCCCACTCCCAGTTTTCTGTGGGTCCCCAGAGGGCACTTGTCCCCTCAGCTCCAGCTCCAGACTGTGGAGCAGCTGCAGCGGCTCCCGGCAGGAACTGAGAGGCCGTTTGGACTTGGCCTGCCTGGCTGCGGGCGCCACAGGTCCAGGGCCCAGGCTGCAAATTCGGGGGTTCCCAACTGGCCAGAAATTTGGGGGTTCACACTCCCACTCAGGTTTGATCATTCACTGGAATGACTCAGAACTCAAGGAAGGGCTACACTCGTGATTATAGTTCTTTTATAGCAAAAAGGATACGAATAAGAAGTGACCCATGGGCCGAGGTTTGGGAGGGCTCCAATGGCCAAGCTCCTGTGTCTTCTCCCCTGTGGAGTCAGGATGCACCACCCCCATGCCCCTCAATGGATATTATCAGTCGGGGACTCCCTCCCAAGCTTCGGGGTCCAGGGTTCCAAGCGGGGTCTGCTCACGTGGGCATGACTGGCTGCAGCAGTGCCCATGCGGCTAAGCTCAGTCTCCAGGTGACCGAGGGGGCTCAGAGCGCCACCAGCAATCCCACGGCTGCCCCTTCTAGCATGGCCTGCCCCCGCCCTGTGGCAGCTCCCTGGCATGAACTCCCAGCCGCGGTGCTGGCCCACCGTGAGTCACAGAGACGCTCCTCTCACAGGAAGTTCCAGAAGTCTAGCGGGTCTCTCCCAGGCCCTGGGACAAAGACCAGCTGAGTTCCTGGGTGCACTGCAGCAGCCAAGATGGAAAGTCCCTCTTCTGAGCCGGTGGTGGGCATCCAGCTGACTTCCCTCTATCTTCTCAGACTTTGGACCTGTAAGACCTTTCCAAGTATGAGTCAGGACATGGTCGATTTTGTTAATTTTGTGTTTATTATTATGTCTTAAAGAAGACAAAGAAGAGGGATGAGGAGGAGAAGCAAAAGAAGAAATGCCAAAATTGAGCTCCAAAGTTCTAATATACATTCAACATATACATTTAATAAGTTAATGCTTCTGACACACCAAAGTATAGTGACTCTTT
This sequence comes from Cabassous unicinctus, assembly GCA_029593785.1. Lineage (NCBI taxonomy): Eukaryota > Metazoa > Chordata > Mammalia > Cingulata > Chlamyphoridae > Cabassous > Cabassous unicinctus. The sequence goes on from JAQZBX010077803.1 coordinate 3,999, forward strand.
AAAAGCTCACAAACCGCAGTGAATGTTAATTTTTCTAGGAGGTCCTTTGGGAATAGGAAGCTATAGCCAAATGGTTCTCCTGGTGCCCTTCCTGCTGTAACACATGCATCTACGCATTCATTCATTCATTCATTCAGTGTTTGCTGAGTGGCTACCACGGGCAGGGCATTGTGGCAAACGAGGCAGATGTGGTGCCTGCCCTCACAGAGCTTATTTCTACTGGGGAGACAGGTCATAAAAAAGGATAAACAGTAGTTTCAGAGCGTGCTAAGTGCTAGGAAGGACTGCGCAGTGGATAAAGAGCGAGGGCAGCACTCTTTTGATGAGGGGGTGATGGGAAGCATCCCTAGAGAGGTGACATTTGAAGTGAGACCTGAAGGTACTCGGGAAGATACCTGGAACCGGAGCTTTCTGGGGTGAGGCGAGGACTGGGTTGTGAATGAGCTTGATGTTCTCAGCCGCGGCTTGGCAGGCTTTTCCTGTAAAGGGCCAGCTGGAACACACTGGAGGCTTGTGGGCCCTGCGCTCTCAGTCCCCGGAGTGCCACGGTATCTGTAGGCAGCGTGCAGACAGAGGTCCCTGCCTGTGTCCCGACAGGGCGGCATTCCTCAACGCTGATGTTGCAGTTTCCTGTAATTTCCATGCGTCATGATATTTTATTCTTCTTTTGACTTTTTCCCAATCATTTAGAAATGTGACAACCATTTTTATCTTGTGGGTTGTACAAAACAGGTGGCAGTCTGGATCTGGTCTGGGAGCTGCGGTTTACGGAGCCCTGTTCTCTGCAGAAGGTCCCTGGGGCTGGGATACAGCAAACAAGGAGGAGAGTGGTGGGCCCTGAAATGCGAGATGCAGGCAGAAGACAACTCAGTAGGGCGTTTCAGTGGGAAGGCACTGGAAGGTTTGCAGAGCACAGCGGCATGATCCGGTTTACGTTTTCCCACCGCCTCGTTAGGTCTCCCTTGAGCCTGTGATACTTTTCTCTTGAAAGTGAAATGAAATTTATTAAAAAGTTCCCTTTTTTATTTCATCCGCAGAAGTGAGAACGAGCGCAGTTTTGCTCTGTGAAGCCAGGCTTCTGTGAGCTGTGCTTTTGGTGGGTTTGGTTCTATGTGGTTTATCCACGCGTTCAGTCTCCTTTGTAATGGAGGTGGCTGGCGTCCAGGTAGTAAAGATTCTCAGCAAGGAGGCTCCCTTCTTTGCTAGGGATTCACGCTGCGTCAGTGTCTAGTCATGAAATGGCTCCATAAGAGCTGGGATTTTCAAAACTCCTGTCGCTGAAACTTCCTGCTGCTTTTAACAAATCAGCTTAAATTCCCATTGTTTGTTTTTATAGTAATGACGGCGACAGCAGTCTGGCTCTCTTTTAATTGTCTTCATTTCTGCCCTTATTTGAGTTGCAGTGAATCAGTTTAATGGTGTGCTAATGACAATCACAACAGCTTTCTTCCCTCTTGGCACACTTTGGTGATCACAGTCAGAATAATGCCTCTGCTCGGAAGCTCCCTCTTCCGTCAGGCCTTAGAACTCCAGAGAAGAGATGTGAAGATGAATAGGCTAAGCTGCAGATGCCTGATGCAGTGAATTATAGGAAAATAACCATCTGAGCTATTCAATCCAAATAGTGTCTTCACTGAAAAAAATGCAGCACAACAATAATATCTCCCCCTCTCTTTTTTGTAACTGAGCTATCAGAGGCCAGAAATTTGATTTGCTTAAGGTCTTTCAACGAGCCAAGAATAAGATTTAGGTTTTCGTGGAGAGCTGCACCCTTCAGTCTAAATGAAGGCGCATTTGTCACGATGAAATAATGCCTTCTGATTTTTATTAAGAGGCACCTGGGCTTCTCTTCCTTATCTGCAACGTGTGAAGTACGAGCTGCACGATTCCCAAGCTCTTGTTCGGCTGTAACGTATGTGAATCCTCATGAAATACGTCTTTTATTAATGGATTTGTTGACATGGTAGAAATTACCCTACCCATCCGAGCAGGGACAGTCGACATCCTGTTCAGCATTTAACCCAGAACCTTCTGTTTGAGGTTGCATGCTGTAGATGCAGAAGTGTTTGAAAATGGTGCATTGAGAGGCGCTCTCTGGCTTTTGCTCTGAAAATTTAAGAGGTGTGGCTTTTAGATGGACACATGCCACCTACAGTATGCTTCTAAATAACATTCTTAGTATTTCTTTTCTTCCTTTACAGGAGCAAGTTTGGCCTTTAAAGCTTGAGGACTGGGAGGAAGATCAGTTCTTAAGTTATTCTGCAGTCAGATGAAAAGTGTTTTTGAACAGCTAATGTTGACAAGTTAATACCACACTTAGGGGGCCTGGCAGGCAGGGGGCGGGGAGATTTTGGATTGTGATGTTCAATCTGGAGATTAGGAAGCTGTTTGATCAGAAAGTTCATGTTCACAGTGTGATAAACATCTTTTGTTTTCTACCTCCTGTACACACTGGATTAGGAATTCTGTGCCTCTGAGCTCCTATTGCTTGGGAAGGTTTCCTCCTATCAGGAAGAGGGAAGGTGGGTATTACCACAAGCTCCACTTTCTATCTCTTTACCACACAGGAGGGAGAGGTAATCCTATTGCACAACCTGCTGTTGACACAACAGTCTGATTGACTGTTGAAGTCAATCAGAAAGGGGTCTGGTGAGTCTTTGACTGAAGTTGCTGGCAGGTGCTTGGCAGGAAGCACCTGGACTTCCTGGACACCTTTTTTCCTGGAAGCAAAGTGGACTCTCACCTTCAGGCGTCCTCACCTTAGGTCTCAGCCGGTGGTGGATAAAGGAGGCAGCTCACTGGAGGAGTCTACCCACATGAATGTTTGTAGAGGTGCTGCCTTCACTACCCATCCCTTTCCCCTCCAAACCCTGGAGTTCTGGCCTATTGAGATTGGAAATGGGAAGGTCACACCAAAGCTGAAAGAGCCAGGGGGATTTTCAGTGAGGTTCAGGGATGGGTCTTGAACTCCCCTATGGATTCTGAAGCTAGTTTGATTTTTTTAAACACCCAAGAGCTAGTACCAAATTGTGTGTGTGGTGGCTTGGAGCTATGTACCCCAGAAAACATGTTCTTACTTTTAATCCACTCCTTTGGGTGTGTGAGCCCATTGTCAATAGGACCTTTTGATGAGGCGGCCCAGGTGAATTGGTGTGTAACTGAATCCTGATACTGGAGGCTTTCTAGGGAAAGGCCACAGAGAGAGAAGCCCTGGGGAGCAGCCAGAAGCTGGAAGTCAGTGGAACCTGAAAGAGCAAGGAGAAGACGCTGCCATGTGATGGGAAAGCCAGGGACCAAGGATCACAGGCCCAGTTCCAGAGTGACGTAGTCTTTTGGGGAGAAGCCTTGACTGGTTGACACCTTGATTTTGGACTTCTTCTAACCTCAATACCAGGAGCCAATACATTCCCATTGTTTAAGCCAACCCATCGCATGATATTTTAGCAACTGCGAAACTAAGACAGTGTGGTAGTAAATGTTTAACAATTGGCACCCATGCCCACATGGCTGATTTGAAGCTACCAACAGTTTAACAACCAACGTGAAAAATTTCTGAAGGTTTAACAGTTGGCTCTAGTGAGCTGGTGGAGCTGGTTCTAACATACCACTGGCTAGAGCCAATATTCAGAGGCTTCCTAAATTGCCTTCATTTGTTGGAAGAATTTAGGTGGGTTTCATTGTGGCCTATTTTTCAGGATTCTTTTGGATGCAAGTCCATTTCAGACTGGAGGAGACCTAAAGGGGAAGTACTGGCTTTTATAACTGCAGGGCCAGGAGTAGCTGGACAGGGAACAGAAGGTGCCATCAGGACCCACCTCTCCCCAGCTCTGGGCTCTGTTCCATTGAATGCTGGTTTCATTCTTGGGCAGACTGGCCCTCATGGGGGCAAGATGGCTGTGAGCTCCAGGACTGCTCCCTGTACTCTCAGCTACTTTAGCAGAAAAGAATGAGAGCCCTCCTCTCTACTGCGGGTTTCCTGAGAGGTTCGGAATTCAGATTTGAAATGGATCATGAGCTCAGCTTGAACTGAGCACTAGTTGGTTCTGTGGTTAGTTGGCTATGGCCTAATGCCCAAGCTGAAACTGTGGACTGGATGACCAACAGTAGATTTCCACGGTGCCTGGGTCTGCAGGCTCATTCAAAATGGAGGTGGATATGTCTCTTTGGGTCAGGATTTCAGGTGAAGTAGCCTTAGTCGCATCTCTAGAAGTCCTGTCTGTCTCTGTTTTGCTATATAGATAAAGACATGGAAATGATACGGATATAGTTACATATAGATACATAGATGTAGAGATAGAGATACAGGCACACTTAGGAGATATTGCAGGTTTGGTCCAGACCACTGCCATGAAGTGAACATCACAGTACAGCAAGTCACGAGTCACAGGAATGTTTTGGTTTACCAGTGTATGTAAAAGTTATGTTTACACTGTAGTGTAGGCTAAGTATGTAACAGCATTATGTCTGAAGAAACAGTGTGCAAACACAGAAACACAAAGTGAGCACATTCATGCTGATAGACTTGCTCAGAGCAGGGTTGCCACTCACCTTCAGTTTGAAAAAAACGCAGTATCTGTGAAGTGCAGCAGAGCGAGGTGCAGTAAGATGAGTCATGCCTGTGTCATCTGGATGTAGATCTAGATGTAGGCATAGGCACATAGATTGTGTGTGTGTATATTCATATTGGACTACCAGCCCGTTGGCAAGACAGTTAAACATCCAAACCCCTTCTTACATAATGTTTTAGAGCTCAAGAAGCATAGTGAGGCAATAGCTCCTAATTCAGGAGAAATGGATTTTTATGCTGCCTTTAAACATAATTGTGTTTCGTTGTTTATTACATTTTATTTGGTGTGAACTTGCTTTGTCTCAAAATATATTTAGGCATTGGATGCATGGCATATTAGAGGGACTGAGCACAAGATGATGGGTAATGGTGATGCTAGTGGGGAGCCAGAGGTTCATGTTATAAATCGAAAACCAAAGCAAAATGGAAACACTGTAGTGGCTGAGAAAATAGTTCTAAGGACTGGATGAAGTGAGCAAGCAGCAGATTGGCAACCCATGGAGGGTACCCAAAGTTCAGGGTCCTGGAATCTGCGCCTGGTGCTGAGCCCTTTATGTCATCCTGGTATTGCTCTTTCACTAGGTTGCCTCTTGCCCTGCTCCTTGCCTCTGGATTGTCTTATGGGGCACCACTGACCCTCACTCCTTCTGCTAGACGATGGCCGAGATGCTGGGGGCCTGGTGGGATGGGCACCATCTGTTGTTCCCAAGTGGCTGGATACATGGACTTCGGGAAGGTCCATTCCATCCTAGAAAGCCAGTTCTGTAGCGGTCCTGTGCTTTTGAAACATCTGCTCAGGTCTGCCTTGAGACACCTGAGTGTGCGACTGGCACCTGGTGTAACAGGGATGGGGGCTTAGACGTGGAATGAGGTGGGTCACTGCCTGGAAGCCTGCATGGTTGGAGTTCGCCTTGGCTGCAGTGTCTGCCTGGAGCAGCCTTATCTCGTGCCTTTGTCTCCTGGGAGGATTCTGCGGGGTAGGGGTGGGGGGTGTAGAAGGGGGCGGGGTTGGGTATCTGATGGCCTTTCCATTGTGGATAGAGCTTCCAGTAGTCCAAAGAGAATTAGTCACTAGAAGTGAATCTAGATTCTTAGCATTCTAGGTCAGTTTTATTGAGGTATAATTTACGTACAATAAAACACCTGATTTAAATGTGTAAGTTCAGTAAGTTTTGACAAATGTGTGTGCTATGTAAACATTGCCACAATCAAGATATAGAACAATTCCAGCACCCCAAAAGCACACTCTGCCCCCTTTGCAGCCAGTCCCCCAACCCCCACGCTTGGCCCCAGGCAGACCCTGCTTGTCAGTGCAGCTTTGTTTTGCCTTGAACATGCATTTGTAACCCAGGCTGTGTTCAATGGAACCCCAGCAGTGTTAGAGAAGAACCACACCCAAGCAAGTAAAAACAAAACACAAACCCTAATGGTGGCATTGCACATACTTGGGCACACAGTCTGAAATAGCAGCCACCCCAACCCTATAGCACTGCCAGGATAGTGGGGTGCAGTGACGAAGCTCTGGAGCCAGACTGCCTGGGGTTCGAATCCTGGTTCCATGACCTACCAGCCGTGGGCCCACCAGCAGCTCTGGTCTCAGTTCCCTCGTCTGCCTAATGGAGAATACAAGCCCCTAGCTCGTGGGAGTGTGTAAAGAGCTGAGCTCAGCACGTGGCACAGCCTAAGCCCCAGCGATCCAGTCATTTGCCACGAGGTCAACATAGTCGATGTTTTAGACTGTTTGTGAACCCTCTTGTTCTTGACAGTTCCTTCTTCACATGGCAGCTGGGATGATGTAAAAAATGCCAATGCAGGTCTAGGCACTGTGCTTAGAGTGAACTCCTTCTGTGCCCCTCCACTGCGAGCCAGCTCGCTTCTTGCTTCGTGGACTCCACTTCCTATTTCTCCCGCCCTCAGTGCGCTCCGGCCCCACCGGGCACTTTTCTGTTCATGGAGGCCGCACCCTCAAGCTCGTTTCCTTGGCAGTTCTTCTGCCCTAACCTTGGTGCCTTTGCATGGCTGCCCCTCCATGCTCTGAGCCTGCCTGACCAGAGCAGCCTCCCAGCTCAGCCTGCCAGCTGTCCCCAGCGCATCACTTGCTCTTAGCCTCTCGCGGCCCTGATCGAGCCCTAAAAGCACCTCCTGTAGTTATCTGTGTATCCATTTATTTCTGGGCTTCCAGTTCCCCCTCTAGAGAAAATAATTTCTGTCATTGGAGACCCCAGAGTGAGCTTACCAAGAGTTTGGTCATGGCTCACTCTTTTGGAGCTGCTTTGCACCAGACCTTGCTCTAATTGGCTATGGCCGAGGAAGTGAAACATTAGGACCTGGTCATTTCCTCCCAAAGAGGACAGCCTATGTAATGTAGCATGTGAGGGGCACTTTAGGGCACACTGGCCTGTTGAGTCAGGGGTCTTTCATACCTAATGACAGAAACCCAATGCAAACTGACCTCAGGAAGAAAGACAGGTGACAGGAGGATTTATTGGCTAAGACAACTAAAAATTCCAGATTAGCTTTCAGTCATAGCTTGATCCAGGGACTCAGGCAACACCATCAGCACTCAGTCTCGCCCCATCTCTTGACTCTGCTCTCCTCCAGACTGGTTTTCTTCTTCTCAGTCTCCTCATGGGGTGGCCGGGAGTACTTCCTGACTTATACCCTACAAGCTTCGGGTTCAGCAGGAGAAGTACTTCTGTTTACCAGTGGCTTAAACAAAAATCTGATTTGTCTTTCTTTCTGGATGTGCTTGGGCTTTGTGTTCCCTAGCTACTGTTGTATAACAACTATCCCAAAACTGTGACAGGGACTTAGGGCAAACTCACGATTTACTCTTCCACAGTTTCCCTGGATTGGGGATTCGGACAGCGCCCAGTGGGCATGGCGCGTCTCTGCTTCACCGTGCCTGGGGCCTCCGCTGGGAGACTCAGGCTGAAGACTGGAATCATTGAAAGGCTGGGCTGAGGCCAGAGGAGCAAATTCCAAGGTGGCTCCCTCCTGCGCTGACCAGCCGGTTCCTCTGCACCTCGCCTTTCCACCGGGCAGGTTAGTCTCCTCACAGCTGGTGGTAGCTTCCCCCAGAAGGAGTGAGACGAGAGCAGCCGTGTGCCTTATGACCTACTGTGATGGATAGGCTTGTGTGTCAGCTTGGCCAGGTAATGGTGCCCAGTTGTTTGGTCTAGCATGCCCTGGGCTAATTTCATGGACTTGAACTGAGGAGATCGCTGCCAGCAATGAGTGACAGCTCATCCAACCAGTCGAAGGCCTTAAAAGGAGAAGTGATTTCAGCATTCCAAGAGAGAATTCCCATCTCTACTTCAGAGAGACACCGTCTCCTGGGGAATCATTGAGGACCTTCATTGGAGTACCTGGCTTGCAGCCTGCCCTGCGGAATTTGGACTTGTGCATCTCCACGGTTGCATGAGACAATTTTATGAAATCTCATACTCTTTACAGATATCTCCTGTCAGTTCTGTTTCCCCAGAGAACCTTAACTAATACAGCTGCCATCAGAAGCCACATGCCTTCATTGGCACCACGTTCTATTTTCAGCAGCAGCTCACTGGAGCTGGTTCCTGTTGGGGTGGGGTAGGGGTGAGAGAGTAGAGGACTTGCAGGCATATTTTCAAACCACTGCAGCCCTCAGTTCCTCATTGTTGCCAGAGGGGTAGACTTGGCTGCTTGATGAGAAGAACTTTTGCTCGTTGGGGCACTGCTCATGGAAGTGGACAGAGAGGCTTCTTGATGTGCTTTCCTCCCCAGATGTCACTGCACTAGCATTTTGAGCATTAAAATTTGCTGAGGATGTAGGACTACACAGAGGTTTTGCCTCTCTGGGGAGGGTTGCTGATTTTACGCTAGTATCTTTGAGTCCTGGTCCTTTGTTAGCTCTTAGGAGCCAGCATTATACTGAAGGCAGTGCTAGTAAGGCTCACAAGCATCTTGCTTGAATGTAAATATGTAAGGGCTGCTTTTGTGATATGCAAAAACAAAACAAACCCATCATCATAAAGGTGTGTAAATGAAGGATTCTTCATGTGGCGAAATACTTGGCCAACAGGTTACTGAAAATCCTGAACTCAACATTGTAGTTTGCAGTGCATACACTCAGCCCGAGTCTCTGCAAGCATGACCATGCAGGAAGCAAGGACGTGGTTTTGCATGTGGGCACCTGCTGGTTTGCATCCCTGTGGGTTGGATCCTTTAGCAGTGGTCCAGAATCAGTCTGTCTCGGGTTTCTAAGAGTTTCACAGTGTCTCTGCTAGTGTCCCCATAAAAGAAGCACCTCTTTTTTAGCCCAGCTTCCAAGGCAGACAGCAAGTCTGTAATTCATACGTTTGTCCAAGCTTAAAATTATAGTCACTTTCATTTGACACAGCCCATATTTGTCTGACAACCAGCCTGTTTCCAATTCCAAGTTCAAGTTCCTGTGCAATTTTCGATGCCCTGTTCTCTGAATGAATTGATGAATGGCCTTAAGTTCTCATTTAAATCTGTCTTGGAATTCCTCCATTGCTGCGGGAGGCGGAACTGCCTTAGCCGGCACAGTCCTCTTCCATCAAGATGCAAAGCGTGTTGTGATGTGTTTCTGTTCTGTGGCTCAGCTACAATTTTTTTTTTTTTTTAAACAAAGCTCATCTCACTGCTTCTTAAAGCATCAAGCATTTAGCCTAGGCAGTGTCAGCTTACAATGCTGTTTTTATTTTATTACAATGGAATGGTTATATTCAGCATGGGGGCAAATAGCTTGGCTAAGTGCTTTTGAGTCACAGACCCATTCTCTGATTATACTTGTGCCCCTCTTGATGGAATTCAAATAAACAGTTCTCTGGCATGAAAGGCCCTCTATTAGATTTATTTCTAAATTCTTTTAAGGATGTCAGCATGTAGCCCCCAGGATTTGACAAAATGGCATAGCCGGTCAACCTCTGTGGCTGCTGTGAATTAGTCTGAACCGATTGGAAATGAAAAGTTCAGAGAGCACAGATGGAATAGATTGAACTAGTAGCTCCTAGTGAATTGAAAGGGCAGAGAGATACCTGCGCATTGGAAGTGTCAGCAGACCCACAGCCCTCTGGGAACGGCTCCTTCAGGCGTGGATCTGTCTCCTCTTGTATCAGCCACCGTGGAGGGAGCAGTGGCAATTCCCCAGCAAAGTCTCATTTTCCCAAGGTAGCTAGCTGGAAATCCCTACCCGTCTTGGTGCTTGAGATTCGGGACAGAGAGCTTCTGCCTTTTTTGGCTTCCTGTCAGCCTTTTATAAACAGCGCTACAAGGCAGAGCATTTCTAGGTTCATGTCACTGAAGCAGGCATAGGTTTGTCCAAGTATAATTTTGGAAAAAGTAGGATTTTCAGAAAGTTAAATATTTTCAAAAGTTAAAATTTCTCACAAAGTTAAAAAAACAATATAACCTAGTGAGCAAAAGGGTCAAATAGTTATTTAACTCATTAAGAAGGTGTAACCGTTGGGGAATTTGATGTAATTATGAATTCCAAAAATATAATTGGATCATGCCTGTAATCTGATCTGTTAATCTGGGCATGATTGAATTATGATTAGGGCGTTGACTGGGCCATGTCAGTCAGTAGGGCGTTGAGCCCCACCCCCTGGTGGGTGGGGAATTGAATGTAAAAGGCAAGGCAAAGAACAG
>JAQZBX010077804.1:0-14215 GCA_029593785.1 Cabassous unicinctus
AAAAGTATTAGTCCACTACTCTTTAACCTTTTTGTAAAAAAAAATTTTTTTTTAATTTATTTTACTGGCCTGATTATATATAAGATATTCAATAGAAGAAAACTTTCACTACTTGTGTTTCTTTTTCTGGCCATTATAATTATTTGCCCCATTTCATGATTATTACTGAAGATACTTTTGTTGGATAGAACAGGAGGGGGTCCTAAAAGCAATCCTCTTCCAGTGTTAAATACACTAGGTCCCTCGGGGTTAGCCCTCCCTGAGGTCTGGGAAGGTTCCTGGGTTCCTTCCTAAATTGCCTGAGTAAGATGGTCATCACCTCTTTCTCAGCCTTTTGCACTAGTCTCCTAATTAATCTCCCCAGATCATTTCTCCTCTACCCACTCCACCTACCTTCAAGCTGCAAACCTCCACACAACCTCCCTTTTATTCTAAAATAAAATGTGATGTCAGTCCTCTGCTGAAAAATAATCCTGACCCATTAGTGAAGCATGTAAACCAGTGGTCAAAGACAGGAATACCTAGGTTTGATTTCTGGATTCACTACTTATTAGTTGGGTGATCTTGGTGAAGTTATTTAACCTCCCTGTGCCTCAGTTTCCTTATCTGTAAAATGAGAATAATAATGTTTATCTCATAGAGTAATTGTGAGAACCAAATGAATTCACTTCGTAAGAAAGGGCTCATAATTCTAATTCCTGGCACAGAGTAAGTGCTTAATATTAGTTGCTACTATTGTTAATATTTTCAGATAAAATCCTAAATCCTTAGCATACTGTGCTAGCCCAGACTGGGGTTGGCTCCTGTCAACTTCTCCAGTTTTCTCTCCCCCCACACTCATATTCGAATCATAACTTACCATTTGTTCTTTCCTAAACCCATTCCCTTTCTATGTCCATGTTCCCAGGCCTTCGTGTCTGCTGTTTTCCTTTCAGACCCTCCCCAGCCACCACCACGCCCTTCCTCGCTCAAATGCCAAATTTGTACCCATTTGCCAAATTTGTACCCATTTCAAGACTGCTCAAGGCCGCTCCTTCCCACGCAACTCCGGACAACCCCTCCACCTGCCACCATGTTGGCAGAGCTGATCTCACACACTCTTCTATCATATTGGAAGGCATGTTAGTGAATTTGTTTGTTTTCACGTTTGCCTCCCACCCTGACATGTTACCTCCTTGAGGACAGGAGCTGTTTGTTTTGTTTTGTTTTCTAATCTTTGCTTCGCCAGTGTTTCCTGCAATGCCTGGTGTAGACCAGGCACCGATGAATATTTCTTGAGTGACTGCATGTCCCTTCCGGTCCCCCAGCTTCTGTGTTGTCTTCTTGTCTCATAGCAGCATAATTAGACTAGTGCTAGCCAGCAGGAAGGAAATTCAATATTAAAATATCCTGAAAATAGACGCAGAGCCTACGCAGGCATATACCTCTGTGCGCTCTCTCCTCACCCCCTCCCCCAAGCACTTGACTTTGGAAACCTGATCTGGGCATGGTCTGATTATTATTATTTAAACACTCCATAGCTATCAGAATAATGCTTTCACTATTTGCATAAATGCATAGGGATCCCAAGTAAGTGCACTTTTCAGAGTTCAGTAACTCAGCAGTGTCTCTAAAGTGAGATGAACCTGTTTGCTCACATGAAATATTTATTTTTCTTAGTGGCACAGCATTAAAATATTCTAAATGAAACTTCTTGAGACCTGTCTACAGACTCTCCTCACTTCCTTAGTCTGAAAAGGGGAGAAGACATTGTAATAAAATAATGCATAATATTAGAAAAGCATGGGAAACTTCTCTTAGTTGGAGAAATGCTCTTTTTCTATAAGAATAACTCAAAATCCCTTGCCTGTTGTAAAAAGGGGAGGGTATATTGGAATAGATGATCTCCAAGGATCTTTCATAGTTTTTTCCTAATATTTGATAAGAAAATTATTGTTTATTGTCAGTAAAAGCAACTAAATTACCTCTTAAAGTTGAATGTTTTAAAATATCATATTTCTGGCTGGTTTGGGTCAGGTTGCTATTTACAGTATTGTTACATTTATTAGAAGTAAACAAGAAAAACTCAAAGTCTGAAAAACAAATTCATCATATATGTCTACAAACATATTTATAAAATGTTTCTGTCAATAATTTGATATAAGAAGTTTTTAGACCCAGGGAGCCTCGACAAATTACTTCCTCCAAGCTGTTTGGCAAATTGTTTTCAAAAAGCTTTAGCACACTTATATAATACCATCAGACCAAAAAAAAAAAAAAAAATTGTCTATAGTTCAAAGCAATACCTTTTTTGGAATGTTGATGATTGCCATGCAGAATTGTTAGCTTGGGATTCACACCTTTTCAATTCTGTCAAAAACTGATAAAGTTTTATCCCCATGACACTGGAATATAAAATAAAATTGATACAAAATGTAGGCACAGATTGAATCTGTACCTCTCCTACTATCTCATCTCAAGGAAAAAATAAACCTTTCTCCTCTCCCCTCCCCCAGTATCACTTCTTATGTAATGCAGATGACTTCTTATTGGTGTGAAAATATAAACCCATGCATGTACAGATAGAAAAAGAAAACTATTTTGCCACTTCTCCGAGCGGCATAGATCTAGTTGATTTGTAAATATTTCTGGTCTTTGAACTATGTCTATTCTGGAGTTTAGATTATGAAATTGGATTAAAATGTTCAGACTGGGTTACCGATAGATAAGGCATTTGAAAGATATTCTTAGTTTGGAGAGGAGTAAAACCTTACATTTCAGCTCTGGAAACTGAAGGCTGGTACATGTTATTTAACGCTAGGAGGTTGTGTTTCATCTGGTAAAGGTGTGGTCGCTAATAGCTCTCAAAGGCAGACTGCATTTATTATTTTTTTTAAAGGAAGCTTTAGATTACATAAATCTTACATAAAAAATATAAGGGATTCTCATATGCCCCACTCCCTCCCTGCCCCACACTTTCCCACATTAACAACATCCCTCATTAGTGTGGTATGTTTGTGACAATTGATGAGCACGTATGGAGGCATTGCTACTACCCATGGACTACAATTTACTTTATAGTTTACACTCTGTCTCGCACAATTTTGTAGGTGATGACAAAATATACACTGCTCTGTATCTGTCATTACAATGTCATGCAGGACAACTCCAATGTCCCAAAAATGCCCCTATATTACACCTATTCTTCCCTCTCCCATCCCTCAGAACCTCTGGTGGCCACTGCCTTTATATCAATGATGAGAGTTCTTCCATTGCTAGAATAATAATAAATCTATAGTAGAATAATAATAAGTCTATTTTAGTCCATTGTTCATTCCCCAGTCTTGAGGATTTGGGGATGGTGATGCCCACTCTGCTTCTAATTGAGAGGGAGCTTAGATCCCATGGGGCAGATGGATGGAACTATCTTGCATGCAGTTGCAGACATTCTCTGTTCCTTGGGATGGTCATTGTCATTGTCCATCATCATCTCCTTGTTAGTTGTCCTAGGTGAGTCCAATGAACTGGAGAGTAGGTGGTATAACTCTGCTGAGATTCAGGGCTCAACCAGCACATAAACAGAACAAGGATTTAAGTCTCTGGGACATATATTTAACAAGTATAGTGCTAATTATAGGTTCAAATAAAAGGGGCAGAAAAGCCATGTGTAGGGAAACTATAAATGAGTCTAACTCTGTTACATTGGGGAGCATAAATTCCAAAGTTAGGCCCACTGACAGGGGCCGAATTCCGGAGCCTGTCTGCCCTGCTTATAGTGTCTGGATGTCTCTAGAGCCCTCAGGAGCCCTGCTGTTTGAAGCACTGTTTACTGTGGCAGTCAACGAGATCCTGAGACGTGCATAAGTGTAACCCCTGGAAGAACCTCCCGACTAATTTTGAAATCTCTTAGCCATAAAAACTCATTTGTATTTAATATTTCCCCCTATTTGCCCCTTTTGGGCAAGGGGCAAACTGCATTTAAATAAGTCCAAATGCACAATTTCTTGCTAAGACTCACATTCCAAATCTGACTAGCTATAGTAGCTTTGATAAAACAATTATGAGGTCATTCTGGGTTGTGGTACTTAAATCTATTCCAAGTTGTAGGTTATAGACTCTCTTTGTGAAAAACAGCCTTTTAGAATGAAAATATTAAAATTTGCTCTCAGTTCCAATGTGGGCATTTTTGTTGTTATTAAACAGGTTAAATTTTTCAGTACCTCTGCTTGGGAATGTTAACTGTCAAAATTAGTCCCTATGCAGAATCTATGATAAGGTGAAGGGGGTGGTTTGGCAGTGGACAGGGGTGATGGTGGTGCAGCAGGGTGAGTGGGGCCAATGGTGCCAGAGTGTGAGTGTAAGCGGGGTTGGGGTGTGGGTTGTGCTATCCATAGAGCCGGGGGGAGGGCTAGAATTAGGAACAGGTGAACTCTGGGGAGCTAGAGGACAGTAGTTGAGAAAACAATTGCGGGAATGTTATTTTAGCAGCTATGGCAGGGGAAGGTCACTAGTGCAGGGTGTCAGTGGTGGGATGTGTGGGGAAGGATGCACCTGGGACATGCTCTATGGAATATGAATGTGTTCGTGTGATCATAGGGTATTATCTCAGTGAATGGAGACCCACACAATAACCAATAAAATATTAAATTCCCATTCTGGGAAGTCCTGCTACATTCTCTAATAGAGTGGCAATAATCTCTAGAGTATATAGGCAGTATCAAATAAAGGAAAACAGACCAATATGCCAAGCCCTCAATATTAATGCTTGTACTTATGAATCTTATTCTTGTAAAAATTAAAGTTAGCCTAATAATATCTATTGCCTAAGAGTTACCTCCTGAAAACCTCCTTGTTATTCAAATATGGCCCCTCTCTTAGCCAAACTCAGTCAATTAACTCACTACCTTCCCCTGCCCTGGTGTGGGACATGACTCCCAGGGATGAGCCTCTCTGGCACCCAGGGAATAATATCAAGCGCCAACCAGGGATGCATTTGGAAAAAGGCCTCGACCAAAAAAGGGAAATATTAAATACAAAAGAGTTTTTACAGCTAAGAGATTTCACAGTGAGTCAGGAGGTCATTCCAGAGGTTATGCACATTTATGCACGTCTCAGGCAGATCTCACTAACTGCCACAGTAAACAAAGCCTCAAACAGGGGTGCTCCTGAGAGCTCTAGAGAAATCTGGACACTATAGGCAAAGCACACAACCCCATGAAATCAGCACCCCATCAGTGGGCCTTACCTTGGAATATATGCTAACATATTTCCCCAATGTAACAGAGTTAGACCCATTTAAAATTTCCCTACACATGATTCTTCTACCCTTTTTATTTGAACCTATAATTAGCACTATACCCATTAAATATATGTCCCAGAGATTTAAATCTTTGGTCTGTTCATATGCCTGTTGAGCCCTGAATCTCAGAATACTTGCAGCTAACACCTACTCTCCAGTTCATCGGACTCGCCCAGGACAACTAACAAAATGATAATGATGAACAACCCCCATCCCAAAAAGCAAAGAGTATCTATAACTGCAAGCAAGACAGTTCCTTTCATCTGCCCCATAAGATCTAAGCCCTCTCTAAGTCTGAAGCGGAGTGGGCACCACCATCCCGAAATCCTCAAGTTTGAGGCATGAACAAACATAAGAGGGGAATGCAATTATGGATCAAAGTAGACTTATTATTATTGTAGAAATGGAAGAAATTGTCACATTGATATAAAGACAGTGGCCACCAGAGGTTCTGAGGGGATGGAGGGGGAAGAATAGGTGGAATACAGGGCATTTTTAGGACATTAGAATTGTTCTGCATGATATTGCAATGATGGATACAGGCCATTATACATTTTGTCAAAACCTATAAAATTGTACAGTGCTAATAGTAGACCGTAAGGTAAACTATATACCAGGATTAGTAGCAATGCTTCAATATTTGTTCATCAGTTGTAATAAATGCACCATTTTACTGTAAGATGTTATTAAGAGGGGAAAATGTGAGTGGGGAGGAGGTGGGGTATATGGGAATCCCCTATATTTTCTATGTAACTTTTCTGTAATCTAAAACTTCCTTAAAAATAAAGTTGAAAAAAATTTTTGTCCCTATGTGTAACTCAGTACTTGACTAGGTTCATAAAACAGAGCTGCAAAACAAAATGAACTTCTGAAAACACCTGTCTTCCTATCACTGCAGATCCTGACTCTTAATAGTTTCTTTGGAAAGAAAGGAAAGAATGTTTAATGTATGTGCATCTTTATTTTCAGCATGAACTTTTGAGCCCTTGAAAGCAAAAGTCTCAGACAGGATCATCTTTCCCTTTGTTATCTGTAAAGGCAACAGATCTCTTTTTCTGGGTCTCTGTACTACACGGGACTGCACAGGCAATTACTGTGCCCATGGAGGCCGACAGGTGGAGGGAGAGAGGGGAAAGCGCTTAGTTCCTCTCAGGCTTTATCTCCTTGAGCTGATTCCTCTGTTAGACCCATTGAGTTTTTGTTTGGCTGGTTGGTTGGTCTTTATGTATTTTCCCATGTAGTCTAGAGCCACAGAAATAATTAGCCTTCAACACAGTGAACTGATGTTGGTTTCGCTGGAGTGATCGTATTATGTAAAGACAGAACAGTAAGGCGCTATGCAAGCCTCCCTTCAAACAGGCAGAAATCCCTAACTGAGCAACGAGAACCTAAGGGGATGTTGGTTGCCATAACCTAAAATGTGTGATTTCTCCTCGGCCCCTAGGAACTCCATACTGTGGAGTGCTTCCAGAAACGGGCACACATGAACTTACCTTTTAAACATTTCTATGATTTTTATTGTAATGATACTAAGAAATTAGTACGTTTTGATTTATTTTTTTATTCAGTTTCCCTAAAGGGACTATTGCTTGCAGAGCTCCTAGGGTCGTAATTTGAAAGCCAGAAGGGACCTCCCTGCTTCCACATGGAGCTCTGAGAGGTCCATAGCTACCTTTCTAATATTTCTGAGAAGCCCTCTTTGCCCATCTTCACTGCCCCTGCTCTAGTTCATGCTTTAATCAGCTATCCGGTCCATCTGTTCTGTCCTTTCCTACTTCATCTCCTGAGTGACCTTTCTAAAAATACACCTGATCATTTTATTTTGCTCCCATTTACAAAAATTCTACAAAGGATCCCCGTTGCATTCAAAATATAATCAAACTCCTTTATTTGTCACAAAAGGCTTCCCTCTCCCACCCCAGCTCCTGGCACCTTCTGCCTCAAAACAGTCTGATCCTGCTGTCCTGGAATAACTCACATTATTGCATTACCCTGTCTGTGTAACCCTGACCTTTTCACTTTGCCCACTTGAAGCTCATGCATCAAGACCCAATTCCAGCATCTTCTCCTCTTAGCCACCTTTTCCAACCCCCGACAAGATCTAAAATTGTATCACAGTATAGCAGTGCTGTGCTACAGGTAGTGGGAGTTGGAGGGCGGAGTCCTGAGGCACTTGGAAGACACAATAGAGAAGAGCATCCCTTGGGCCAAAAAGGTAAAAATCAGTAGACTCAAGAAGAATAACCAGAAAACAATACTCAGTAGAAGTTATGTTCTTATCTCAGTAGGATGTGTATCTTAGATGGAGAACGGGCTGGCTGGTGACATCTACTATACACCTTGGTTTCCATTAAAATGAGAAATGGCAAAGTTGTAATCCAAGCGATGGGAAAAGTCCAGCACAGATAGAGAGGAGACATAGTAGTTAGAGGAGATATGAGAAAAGTTGCCCTAGACATATTAATATATTTTAAATACTCTTAAAATAAATGACAGTTCTTTAGATTAATTTAGCTTTTCTGAAAAACTCATTACACTTTTCTTATTTTTCTTCTTTTGCTGTGGAACTGTGAAAAAGTTGACATAGACGAGCATTTTGGAAACTGGTTTACGATGTCATAGATAGACCCATTTCATGTCTTGTTTTTACCTATTATGAATAAATAGACACCCCATAAAGAGAAGATGGGATTGTAAGTTAGTACAGTTATTCTGGAGAGCCATCTGGAAACACATATAAGATGTGCATATCATATGAGCCAGTGATTCCACATCTAGAAATTTATCCTCAAGGAATGACTGAATGAGTTCACCCTGAGGTGGATGCACAGATATTATTGCAGCACTGTTTATTATGGTGAAAAGTTAGAAACCACCTAGATGTCCTTTAGTTGGCGTTGGTTAAATAAATGTGGACTACAATGCAACCATCAAATAAAAACTACTTTATACCATTAAATAGAATGAGGAATATATATACCACTCATGTATTGCTAATGGATAAAACAGGATGTGGAAATATAATACAATATAATTTAATGTATAATTCATATTTTTTTAGGAAGTACTGAGGATTGAACCTAGGGCCTCAAACATGGGAATCAGGTCCTCAACCACTGAGCTACATCTCCTCCCCAGTGACAGTTTTCTCGTTTGTTTTTTAGGGGTTACTGGGGAGCAAACCTGGGACCTTGTACATGGGAATCAGGCGATCAACCACTTGAGCTACATCCGCTTCCTATAATTCAATTTTTAAACAACTTTTAGATATAATTCACATACCACATGATTCACCCAATTAGAGTACAATTCACAACCATCACCATAATCTAATTTTAGAACATTTTTGTTTCCTCTAAAAGAAACCATATACCATTAGCAGTCAATCTCTATTCCCCTCAACAACTCCCCCAGCTGTAATCAATCATTAAGTCTACCTTCTGTCTCTATAAATTTGCCTATTCTGGACATTTCATTTAAAAGGAATGGATTTTGTGGAAGACCACTTCATTCACTTAGCATAATATTTTCAATACCATTTCTGCCGCGGCATGTATCAGTACTTTATTTTTTATTGCCTAATAATATTCCTCTGTTTGGCTATACCACATTTTGTTTATCTATTTGTCTATTGATGGACATTTGGGTTGTTTCCACTTTGGGTGTATTATGAATAATTATGAACATGCATGTGCAAGTTTTTGTGTGGACATATTTTCTATTCGTTTAGATCTATACCTAGGAGTGGAATTGCTGGGCATATGATAATGCTATGTTTTACTTTCTCAGGAACTGACAGATCATTTTCCAAAGTGGCTGTGCCATTTTACATTCCTACAGCAATGTATGAACATTCTAATTTCTCCACATCCTCACTAACACTTGTCTGTCTTTTTGATTATAGCCCTCCTAGTGGGTGTGAAGTGGTATCTCCTTGTGGCTTTGATTTTCGTTTCCCTAATGGCTAATGATGCCGAGCACTTTTTGTTGTTCTTATTGGCCAATGGCAATTCATTTTTAAAGATTATATTTATATGAGCAGACACATCTGAGAAATTATATATTAACATGCTAATAGTGCCTCTGTCTAGGGGATGGTATTTTCTATTGCATTTCCTTCTGTATTTTTTATGATGATTCTTTATTACTTTTGTAATCAGCAAAACAATATAGTTTCATTTTTCAGGTGTTTTTATATACAGTAGTACTTCTACTTTTCATACTTGATTTACAATCTTGATCACCTTGGAATCCTCCGGCATAGTAACTTAAACCTGGTAGATTCACATTGCTTTTACTGTAGTTGCTTCCTGTTGCTGTTATAACAAATTACCATGAATTTAGGAACTTGACACAAATTTATTCTCTTACAGTTCTGGAGAGAAGTGCAAAATCAGCTTCACTGGGCTAGGGTCCAGGGTTGGTCGGGTTGGTTGCTTTTGGAGCTTCTGAGGGGAGAGTCCTTTTCCCCAGCTTTCCCAGCTTTTAGAGCTGCCTTCCTTACCTTCCTTGGCTCTGGGCCTGCTCCTCCACCTTCAAAGCCAGCAGGGAAGCATCTTCAGATCTTCCTCTTCTCTGTCTTCCCACCACCTTCTCCTTCTGTATAGTCAAATCTCCCTTTGCCTTCCTTTTAGAGTGACACTCCTGACCTCATTTAAGGCCCACCTGGCTAATCGGGGAAAA
Source organism: Cabassous unicinctus (assembly GCA_029593785.1). Classification (NCBI taxonomy): domain Eukaryota; kingdom Metazoa; phylum Chordata; class Mammalia; order Cingulata; family Chlamyphoridae; genus Cabassous; species Cabassous unicinctus. The sequence goes on from JAQZBX010077804.1 coordinate 9,962, forward strand.
TCTCCCCATCTCAAGACCCTTCATTTGACCATCTGCAAAGCCCTTCTTGCCATCTAAGGTAATGTTCCCAGGTTCCAGGGAGTAGGGCCTGGATACCTTCTGGGGCCAATACTCAGCCCACCCCAGATACTCGCTAGCGGGAGTTTCACAGAGCAGACCCTGCAACACGTTTTCATTTTCAAAAAAAAACCCAAAATTGTTTTCTAAGAAATCTTGTGTCTCACAAAGCCTTTCCTTTGTCACAGGCTGACTCTGGTGTGACTCATTCCAGAGAAGACTGCGGATCCCACATTGAAGCTGCACTGCCCAAGGACACTGTGCCCAGCACAGAAGGGCTGGAAAATCGGGCCCAGGTGGAAAGCTTACCAGGAACCATTCCAGAGAGTTCTCCATTTTCTAGTGAAAGGAGTGGAAGATTAAATTCAGGTAAAACCCCGATTCCTATTGATCGCCACCAGATACTGTTCTGCGCAATGTGTTTCATAGTATATATTTGGTGACCCCTCTGTCAATTCTTTGTGGGCCATGCAGCCCCATCAATGGCAAGACATTAGGATTTAACCGTGGGCCTTCATTATGTAAGTGTATAATGCTAACCACCTATCCGTTTGTGGATGAGGTAATTAAAATCATCTCTCTCTCTTTTTTAAAATAACGAAGAGCCCTTATTGGGGCATGAGAAATGGGTGTTAGGAATAGGAGAAACAGAGGCTTTGGTTAAATCTCTTCAAACTCCAGCCATGTTAATCTCTCACCAGCGGTAAGTTTTACATTTGAAAAAATAAAATGTACCTCTCTCCCCTGCCTCTCCCATCCAAAATAACAGCAAATGTACAATTAAAAAAAATCTTTCAAATTAAACATAAAAGAAGTAATTAGAACCTGGTGCACCCTTTAGAAACTATATGTGGTTTTTTCCTGCGGTATGCTTCCGCTTTCCTTGAGTTACCCGCTGGTGCCGATTTAAGAGACCTTATTTATATTTTATCAGCCTTTCAAAAAAACTTGACTTAACAGACCCCAAGGAAAAGTTCACTGTTTTGCTTTTGGGAGAAAGTTTCATTTCATTCCTTGTTGTTCTAGTTTCGTTCCTGGGTACAAGTTGAGATTAGAAAATAGATGTGTGAATAAATGAGATTGCTCTTCCCCTTGACTCTCCTGGCACACTCAGGCTTATCACAGGTTCTATATCCATCCTCGGCTGGTGGTTCTGATTTGGTGTAGCCGTGGCCTCTGAGAACAAGGTGGGAGTTAGGGGAATGCAGTACAGGGCCAGCCCCTTCCTCTCTGCTGCAGGCTGGGCCAGAATGTACATTTTTTTTCCCCTCTGATAATTTTGTTGGTGCAACTCCCTTGTAGACTGTGACACAGATGCTGAATAGCTATGTTGTTAACAGAGGATTCCCGGCGTGCTCGGGGAAGGAGCCACCTTGCCTGGTGTTCACTGTTTAAGACGGAATGGGAAGGGGACAGGCGAGCAGGAGAGTGCTAAGAGAGAAGAAGAGAACAGTGGGGAGGGGCAACAACCAGGCTGTCAGCGAGGGTCTTTCCAACATCCAGTGTGCCTTGGTTTTCAGGAAGGATCTTACCATAGCATGGATTAAAAACCGGTGCCCTGAACTTTCTATTTGTCTTCACCTGGTTTTTCTTTCATCTCCCAATTCTTAGCTTCCTCTTTTGTGCATCCCTGCTCTTCACAGCCATAGAAGGTGTTTGTTAAGGATCTTAAGTCTGTTTAGCATTAACAACATTTCCCAAGTATTTGCTTTCTCCTTTTTAAAACTTTTTATTTTGAATGATTCCAGATTTAGGAAAAGTTGCAAAAAAGCAAAGAAAGCCTATATTTCTTCAGCTAGGCTCCCCAAATGTGAAACCTATTATCATGTTTGCATCATCAGTCACTCTCCCTTCCTCCTTCTCCTTCTCTCTCTCTTCCACAGACAAGTATATCTTTTTCTGAAAGCTACAGACATAATGCTACCTTACCCTAAGCAAGGAGAGTCTTTGCATCATCACAGTACAAGGCTCAAAATCAGGAAGTTAACATTGATGTAATTCTGTTAGCTCATCTGCAGACCATATCCAAATTTTGTCAATGGTCTCACTAATGTCCTTTATAAATAAATTTCTGATACAGGATCTAACCCAAAATCGTGTTCAATTTATTTGTCAGTTGGCTTTAGTCTCCTTTTTTCTGGAGCAACTCCTCAATTTTCCTTGTCTTTTATGACCTTGATATATTTGGAAATTACAGGCCATTTATTTTGTAGAATGTTCGTCAGTCTGGGATTATCTGATAATTCTTCATGGTTGGTTCAGATTATGCATTTTTGGCAAGAATACCCAAGATGACATTTTGTCCTTAGCACTGCAAATTAGGAGGTACATGATATCTTTCATTTTATATATATACATATATATATATATATATATAGCCATGCAAAAGTTTTTTTTTAATGTAGTAAAATTGAATCTGAATTAGTGATAGTTAGAAAGCCTTTTCCTACACAAAGGTTAAGGAGAAATTCGCCCATATATTGTATGATTTCATTTTTTCGCTTATAAAGAATTTGTAAAGGCATGAGAAAATGCTACTATAAATGCTAAGTTCATGGGAGACAATATGGAATGTTCAATAAATTTACAAAAATAAAATTTTATATATTAACAATGGTAATCTCTGGGTGGTGAGAATATGGGCATTTTTATTTTCTTTTTCCATTCTTTTTTTATACTTTTCTACGTTTTCTACAGTGATCATGTATTACTTTTATAATCAGAAAGAAGCACATTGTTATTTTTAAACATTCCCCAACATCCAGTGTCCAAAGAAATCACGAAAATAAGTTGAAAGGACTGACGTATTCCAGGGATCTCTGTATAAGCAAGCTACTGAACATGTCAAGCCAAATAGAGTACTTTAAAATGAGGTTTTGCTGTATTTCACACACAAGCATGCGAAAGTAAGAAGGTGGGAGGGAATTTAATGGAGTTGCTTGCAGTGGTCAATTAAGGAAATCTCTGCAACAGGTAGGTTTATGTTCTCAAGTGAGAAACATTTAATTGGCGTGGGTTGTTGTTTTTTCTGTCTTCCCACCACAAATTCATGAAAGCTGTCTTTATTAGCCAGTGAGATTGGACACTTTCATAAAAAGGCTCCATCCGCTGAGCGGAATACACTTGGCTGCTATTGGAACTTCCCTGTGTTTCCAGTATGAACTAAAAGGCAGCCCACTTTTGAGGAACCTGTGTTGCATCATCGCTAACAAGAAAAGCAAAACCGTACTTGACCCCACAAGTCAGTCATCTTTATTTCAGAACGCGTCGCAGTAAAGATGGCTGCTTGTTTGCTTATTTACATAATCGGGGGATTTGTAATTGGGGGAGGGGGATTCTCTCATTAGGGCAGATGGTTGCCGTGCTGATTTTTAGAATCACTTCTGAAAATCGAGTTGAAATCACTCTACTCCAACTGTGATTTGGTCCAAGGACTCCTTTCAAAAGGCCTAGTTTTCCTTATGTAGATTCAGCAGATGGTGAAATTGCAAACTCGGGATTGCAGAACTGGAAGGCCCTTGGCAACCTTGCGCTGTTTACCCTCTGTATACAAAGCATAGAAACCAAACTGCAACCCATAAGAGTTACGGGAAGAATATTTCATTCCTAGCTGTGGTTTAGCTTCATAATTAGTGCACAGAAACCAGGTCTTCATGCCCAAGTGTACAAGTGTTGTTACAACAACAGAAAGAGTCGTACATAGCAGCACAGGAAAGGCTTTTGTTATGTTAATAAGCAGCCTGCTAAGTAAACAGTGTATTATGTTGCTGTGTATTCTCTGTAAAAACATTAAGAATGTGAACTTCAAAAGATTGCAGAGATTTTTCATCAAAACAGACCTTTAGGTAGGAGTGGTGAGATTAAGATTTAATTAAGTGGCATGATTAATAGGGCATCCATTTAGCATTTGATTGATAAAAGAGTCCTGCTTAAATTTTGCCTTTTTTTCTCCTTTTCCTTTGGAAGACCTCGTGACCAATGGATTAATCACTAAGCCCCAAAACCTAGAGACCCGAGAGCGGCAAAAGTCATCAGATATCCTGGAGGAGCTGATTGTTCAAGGAATAATACAAAGCCACAGCAAAGTATTTAGAAATGGAGAATCATATGATGTCACGGCAAGTAATTTTGTAATAAACATTAGCGTTTTGTTAAATGTAGTAACAGGATATGATTGACGAGTCATTTTTTCCAGCA
>JAQZBX010077805.1:0-14213 GCA_029593785.1 Cabassous unicinctus
AAAAAAAAAAAAAAAAAAATCCTAAAACAGAGCAATCCTGGAGGAAATGGGGATAGTCAATAAACATGAAAAGATACACAACCCGATCAATAACTGGGGAGACGTTAAGACCACAATGAGCTACTACTAAATCTCACTAGACTAGTAAAATAAAACAAAAACGTCTCACAATGCCAAGTGCTGGAGAAGAATGGATCAGTGGAAGCTTTTACACGCAGCTAGGACTCTGGAAAACAATCTGGCGTGCCTTTAAAAGGCCCTGCACACCCTCCCTCCCAGACGTTCCACAACCAGATGCACACCCAGGAGAGATGCTTTGCACATGTGCACCCAGAAACCCAATTCCAGAAGGTTCAAAGCAGCATTGTTTTTCTAATAGCCCCAAACTGGAAACATCCCAAATCTCCACTGCCAAAGGATAAATAAATTCTGGTATATTCACACAATAGAATAATCACAGAGAAGTAAAAATGAAGGAACTACAGTTACTTTCATGCACATGGAAGAATCTTACAAACACAAATTAAGTGAAAGTGCATTTATATAAAGCTCAAGCATATGCAAAACTAACAACATATCGTCTAGGGAAACACACATATGCAGTAAACCTATGAAGAGCAGGAAGGGATGAGTGACGAACTTGAGAAGAGAAGCAGGGGATGTGACTGGGAGGCCACACGGGGGCTTTATGTTCTTCAGCTGGGTGGTGGGTACATGCAGGTTCACTGTATTATTTTTCTTTAAACGATCCATGTTATGGACAATTTTTGTATTTATATTTCATCATTTGCAACCTTAAAGAATGTGCTGGACAGAGGACATGCCAGCACTAAGCAATTGAGACAAAAATTTAACGGGGAGAAGGAAACTCATCTGCAACACACCCCCAAACTAAGACCAAGCACCTTGGAGGCTAGTCAGTGTGGGGCGAGGAGCCAGGATTCCAGGAATAAAACCTCAGGGGAGGCTGAGGGCATCCAGGCTCCAAGGGCAGAGCCACTAATGAGGGGGCAGGACTGAGCTAGGAAGGCCTGGACCGGCACCAAACCCCAGCCTCAGGCTGGGTGGGCTGGGCAGCACCCAGCGAGGAAAAGGCAGAAGCACCCCCAGGTCTACCTCAGCAGCTCGGGGGGATCACAAAACAGGTATGGAGGAGAAGTCACCAAGCTGAGCGACCCTGCGGGCACCCCTCAGAATGGGGAAGGGGACGCTGGGACCCTTGGGACACCATCTGCCAGTTCTTAACTTCGAAGAAGAAAATGCTGGGCACTCAGCCAGCCGTGACTCTGGGGAAAAGAGCCTGCAAAAACACGCTGAGAAAGGGCACGCAGAACCCAAATGCCGGAGAGGCTGAAAGGCAAAGTGGCTGCAGAGAGACGGGAGGTTTGGCTGCATGAAATTTCCATCTGCCGAAATCACCAGGGATTCTGACCTCCCCAGGGCCTTCCAAGGTGCACACATTTAAAACTGGCAGGCTGGGTGTGCACAGCATGGGCTGGGGGGAAGAGCACTGGAAAAGGAGTCAAGAAACCTAGATTCAGTTCTGGCTCTCTGAGACCACATGCAATGTGGTTATTATGCTTCCCTACCAGAAGGTCAAGATTAAGGGACACAACATAGAGTCTCCGAGCCTGGCAGGTAAGGTTGCCTACCAGGTAAGATACCAGGTGATTTGCATAACAACCTCCAACCCAGAGAGACAGGTAAAGACAGGTATTACTCACTTTCCGTAGCTGAACAGTAAACACACACACACTGAATGACAGCCGAATTTAAGTAATCCCTACTAAGCACAAAAGAGGTGTGTCAGGAAAGCCTGAATGGGGAGGAAAAAAAATAAAAATAAAAATGGATACAAACTCAACAGCTTAAATAAAATGGACCAAAATCAGTGAAAACCCCTACTCACTAAAACTGGCACAAGAAAACAATTTAAAACCCTAACCCATGCTACATATGCTTTAAAAAATTGAATATGTACGTGAAAACCTTAAATAAATGAATATACATGCTTATAAGGATGCATAAAAAGCACAAAGACTGAAGGGAACATAGGGAAACAAACCAGTTGCTATGCAGGAGGATCAGAGTATATAAAGGCCTTTTTCTTTGTGATAATTTTAAGGTTGTCTATTAATCACTTTTGGAAAATGCAGCTGACTTCTGACCTCAATGGGGAAGAATTATGGCCGTCACAACAGAATGCACTCGGGGCAAAACTACATTCAACCTATGATGACCAAACACATAAATCCAACCTCGGGAAATCCCTGAGATGGCACATGAGGCCTGCAAAGAAGGAAACCCAAAGGAGGGTCAGGAGCCCTGGGGCTGGCTCGACACACACCCACTCACCCATACCCAGTCTTCTGCCAGACTGCCTGAGCTTGAATCTGGAGTCTACCTCTACTGCGCAATCCTGGGCAAATTTCCTGACCTACCCGCTAAGTCCCAATTCTCCCTTCCACAAAGCAAGGAGAGCAATTGTAACCACCAAGAGGGGCTCTCTGAGGATTCAATCAGATGCTGTGCAAGCACTTAGCACTGTACCAGGCACACAGTAAACACTCAGGGAGGGTTGACTCTTATTATTAGCTCACAGCACACTGATCTGAGTTTCAAAGGTTCCTCACTCACTCCTTTAAGATTCAGGGATACAGTCAGAGTTCACATCCTACCCTCCCTTCCCCAAATGGCCAGGGCCCAGGGAGCAGGTGTTCTGGCTCCCATCCTCCATGCATTCACACCTGCTGCTTCCTCTCCACCGTATCCAGCAGCTGAACTTGGGACAACTCAGAACACACTGTGGGCATCAATCCTTCTCCTGCTCCACCCCACGGTTCAGGCACTCACCCCCCAGTTGGGCTGTGAGTATCTACTTACACCGTCTCCTTTTCTAGATTGGGAGCTCAAGAAACTACCTTACCCCGTATATTCCTCCCAAATGCCTAATGCAGCAAGTGTTCAAAAAGGCTTTGCTAATTAAAGAAAATGTACTGGGGAAAAACAAGAGCATTTTGGAAAACAGTCACAAATAAACCAGAAATTAAATTCAAGTGGAACTAGTGAGATATAAACCCAACTCTAGAGAGAAGGCAGAACCAGTGAGATTAGAGCAGAGAGGCGCACCCCCGGGGTACTGCAAGGTCCCCAGCTCTACCACGGGGACTCTCACTGGTAGCAAGGCTCTGAGCATCCCCACGCAGGGAAGGGCCCCAAAGCAGGTGCTCAGAACACAAGCTCCCAGAACTGTGGCTGCACCAACTGGACCTCCGACCTGCCTGGAAGAGGAGGGAATGGGGGGGCAGGGTATAAGAGAAGGGAGCTTGCTTCTCACCCAGGCAGGGGCAGACAGCTCACACAGCCAGCCAGTGTTGGGGGACTACCCCACCCCCACCCCCGCTGAGGGGCCAGGGCATTTAAGGATAGAAGCTCTGAGGACTGGCCCAGTCCTAAAGAAAATAAGCTCAGCATCCAGAGTCACTATGCAATTGTGTTGAAGGGATGGAGAGAGACTTCCATCAATCAGTATAAACCAAGTTAAGTTAATCATGTCGAATAGGTACTTATGTCTAAATATGAGAAGAAAAAAGTATAGATGGATAAGATGGTTGTACACCAGCATTTTAACAGTGGTTATCACTGCTCGGTGTGATTCTAGATGATGTTTTAATTTCTCTTGCTTCTCTGTACTTTCTAGCCATTCTGCTTTGAACATGTTCTAATCACGAAACGAAAGTAGGAGAGGGAAGCGCAAGTCAACCTGGAGAGAAAAAACAAACCACCACCAAGATGAATCAGCAGCCGACCCTGCCCGCAGGCAGTTGCCAGCGGCTAGAGGCGGAAACTGTAGCTCAGACAGAACTGGATTCTCCCGGGAGAGCTGCTCAAGGCTGGAGCTGAGGGGAGGCTGGGGGTGGGGGCGGGGACTCCCCCAGAGCCTGGGAGAAAGGATTCAGGCAGAGGAGATGGATGGAGAACAGGTTCTGAGGATAAATTGTGGGTGGAGGATCTCTGTGGTTACTGGAGTGGATTTTTTTCCCCCTAAATTCCCACACAAGAATCTAAGGAAAGGGGCTCCCCCCTGACCTTTTACTATTTCAAAACTAAAGAGACCTGCACCTTCGACCACCGCGGGGAACCAGGGACAGAATTCAATGAGATTATGCACGTGAAAAGTGCTTTGCAAGTTAACATTTGTTCAGAGTCCTGTGCCAGTGCAGGGTTATGTTACTGGCACCAGAGAGGCTGGGCAGACCCCACCACCTCACCTCACCTGCAGCCCCCTCCCCCACTCCCCCCACAATATTAACGCTGACAAGCTAGCAAAATGCGGGACCAGGGTTAGAACTCGAGGTCCCTCTCAGGCCAGTCCTGGCTCTGCTGCATCTCACCTACATCCCCCATCTGGGAAGGACAGTCACCAGCCATCTCTCTTGCCCTCTTTACCCCCACCCTTAAACACACACACACACACACACACACACACACACATTTATTTTGAAATAATTCCAAACTTACAGGACAGCTGCAAAAAAATACAAAACCCAAACAGAGAACTCCAACTCTACCCAAATACCCAGACCCATCAACTTTTAACATTTTGCCACATTTGGCATATCATTCTATCTATCCATCTACCTATCTGTCTACTTATCTATCCCAAGCGCCTTTCAGAACAAAAGTATTATATATATATATATAAAACCCTGACACAGGTAGAAATCCCAGGCTCCCCAGAGTCTCATTCAGTCTGAGGAGGAGGATGGGGCCGAGGCAAGCGCTGCAGGGCACCTTTACGAATACCTTCCCAGCAGCAACTCCTGAGGCCTGGGATGGCCTAAAAGCAAGGTGCCCATGGCAGCCAGAGCTTTGGGCAAAGGAGGTAAGAATGGGGCAACTTCTCCTACTTCCTAGGCTGTCTTATATGGACCCCACTGCTTCCCACAACTGAGGGTGAAGCCACCCCTGCCCTCCATACTAGACCCCACTACTTCTTATCTCCTCTTCCCATTTACTCAATTGGCTCTACCTCTACTGCTCTCAGGATCTGCCCTGCTTCTGCCAGGAACTGGGTCCCAGGCCGCCCTCACCCCTCACCTGGACCGCTGTAACAGCACAGTCGGACCCCGTAAAAATGAGCCCTCTGGAGCACAGGTCTGATGCTGTCAACCCCCAGCTCAAGGACCACCAGAGCAGTTTTGTTTTTTTTAAACAAATCAATTTTATTGATACACATTAATAAAGCATACAATTTATCCAAAGTACGCAATTAATGGTATTTGATATAATCACATAGTTGTGGGTTCATCACCAATCATTAGAGCATTTTCATTATTTCAATAACAATAATAAATAAAAAACTAGTAAGAAAATTCTTCACCCTTCGATCTCTCTATGCTTCCCCTGCTGTACATAGCTGCTATTTCTGGTTATTCTTGCACAATTATTTATTTATTAAACAGTTTTACTGAGAGAGTCATAAACTATATGATCTATCCAAAGTGTATAATCAATGGCTTTTAGTATAATCTCAGCAGTTTTTAATGCATATTGTAGGTGCCCTCTGTGCTCACTGTTCTAGGGCCAGTGTTTTTCAAACGCTGTGCCTGGAACCATCATCTGGGAAAATGTGTCCATCCGCCAGGAAGACCAAGGGATCTTCCCTCCTACTGCTGATCCTACTCCCTACACCCGAAATGCTCAACACTTTCTCTGACAGACTACAGGGAAGCCACTTTATTACCATAGGCCTCAGTTTCCCCATCTATACAATGAATGGGATGCGTGCCGTCCAGGGTCCCTTCCAACCCCAAAATAAGACATATGACCTTTGTGCCTTCAGTTGGAGCAGAGGTTCCAGTCCTAAAATTCCAAGAACCTGCATTTTACAGTTGGTTTGTTTTTTTGTGGGGATGTATTATTTTCTCAGAGACTAGGGGCATTATTTTCTCATCCAAAGTGACAAACTTTCCTAAAGCATATCTCATGCTACATCCAACTTCTAATTTCCACTAACTACATCCAACTTCTGATTTCCACTAAAGAACAGCCAAACCATGTTTAGCCTGCCTGGCACAGCTTTGAATTTTTTTGCTGGAATTTTTTTTTATTACTAGAAAATTTTCCAGCCTTTTCCATAGGCCAAAGAGAAGGTCCGACAGGCGTATAAGATTACAACCTCCTAGCATCCCTCTGCACCCTGCTGCTCAGACAGGTTTGTGGCTTTTTAAAAAAATATCCTTTCTGCCATTTAATCCTCCCAACAGCCCCATTTTAAAGACCGGGAAATCAATGCTGAGAGAGCTTGCATAAATTGCCCAAGGCTGCACAGCCAGGCTGCCAGACTCAAACCCGGGTCTTCTAACTCTGAAATTCTTCCCTCAAAGCGGATGGATGGATTTCCAGGTACAGTGAAAGCAATCGCACCACACGCAACGCAAGCCACACCCTCCATGGCATGGTGGGAGTGCCAACCCACCAGCCACACACCCTAGCAGCTTTCCACACAGGGATGCTGGAAGGCTGTGCACGCAGGAGAAGGGGGAGACGGGCTGCGCGGCAGCCGCACGAGCTAAAGCTATGCCAGGGATTTAGTCAACAGAGAGCTAATATGAGTCAACAGTGGGCGCCTCTGCCAAGCACACTAATGGGATCTTCAGCTGCATTAACAGAAGGAAGGTGTCTCTCCTGCCCTGCTCTTACCTGAGGGCTGGGGAGTGCTGGGCCAGCGAGAGGGAAGCGCCCTCCAGGGCAGGGCCAGCTGTTTTCTGAAGAGGAGTGGCTCAGGGTGATACAGTGATTGGGAGGGCAAGCCAAGGATTCATCTGGAAGCTGGGTTTGCACAGCCAGCCCACTCTAGACTGCATGTTAGAGATGGATTTTTAGGAAGATCCTTCTATTCACATCTTATAAAAGATTGGGAGACCAACGACTACGCCTAGCAAAGGTTAAGAACACCTGGGGGGAATTGGTAACTCTGGGTATGTGGGTAGGGGGTACGGGGACACTGGCGTTCTCAGTACTGGTTGTTGTATCATTTTTGCAAATGCCCTGCAAGTTGGAAATCTTTTCAAAATAAATAGTTAAAAAAAAAAAAAAAGAAAGAAAGCAAGAAAGAACACCCAGGGGTGCTGGGGATGGATGGAAATGCGCCACCCATACCACCCCTCGGCCACCACAGCCGCAGGGGCTTGAAGCTCTGCCAGAGGAGGATTGCTGGAAGAGAAAATTACAGTTGCTTCTTCCTTTATTTTATATCACAATTGGGCCATGGCTTTGCCAAGAAGTGGACTCGACAAAGGATATTCTAAAAGAGCACAAAGGACACTGGATTTGAGATCCCATAATCTCCAGAGTCAAAGGCTCCAAAAGTCCTCCCAATTCCCCCATCCAGTCGGTCCCCAGCATCCCGTCTGGGTATGCCTGTCACAGCACTTAGCAGACCAGAACAAAAAGACGGTTCCTTCGTGTGTTTCCCCCAAGCCTCGAGGCCACTTCTCTCTCATTCACCTTTGTGTCCACTGCTCAGCACCTGACACACTGGAGATGCCCCATAAACGTTGAATGAACTGAACTGAGGCACTGCCAGTGTGAACTGTCATCTTGAGCACGTGACTGCGTTCAAGGCCATTTCAGAACTAATAAAAAGATTTATGGCAACACATAAACCACTTTTAGTATGTTGAGCAAAGGAGTTCTTGAAGCTACCACCACCAGAAGGTTTTAATTACAAAGGAGCCACAGTTCCCAGGGCCCCAGGAAGCAAATGAGACAGAAAAACCATCTTAGTGGAGTCAGAGTCAAAAGCAAAGCAACGCCACCCAGGCAGGAGCCCAGGAAGTGGTAAAAATTCAAGAGCACAGTAGAGGATAACGACAAGTGCGGCCAAATGCTAAAAGGACAGCCCAGGGCAGTGGGCCTGAGGATCCAGCAGACAAGCTCCAAATCCATCCGGGAGCTGGCCGCCTGGCATAACCTCATAACTCTACAAATTAATTAGAGGAAACCAACACTCTGATCCAAGCACACTGGTGTAGGAGGCTGTATGGTGTAGTTCTAATATCTAATAAATCTTTAAATCGGTGAGCCGTGCTCACGGGTGATTTTTCTTCATATTTTTTTCCCGGAGAGCCCACATGACAAAAAGCCAGCATTTGATTTTTAATTTGCCTCTGGACAAGATGTAGACACATATGAATGTGTGTAAGTGTAAATTCAATCTGGGGTTCATTAAATCGCATCTTAAAGGCATCAAGAAATCTGTCATCCTAAGAAAATCTGGATGAGTGAATGCTTTTGTCCAAAAGAAAAAGAAACAAAAAACCTTTTAGGATGCAAATCTCTCCTTCCCCCCACTCAGTGAGGGCTCCACCAGCAGCCCCCTCCCAACCTGTTCATTTGGGTACCAGTTTGGGTCTATTCACCACGCTCACATATTCAGTTTACATTTTTCATCTCAGAAATGCCATTTAAGCCTGTCACACAAACCTGACAGAAGCAATACATAAGCGAATTATCCCCAGGGAACAGACAAGAAAACCATCAGCAAGGAGCACGTCAAAGTTCCCAAGGAGTATTCCTTTCCCCGACCGGAGATGCAAAATGCGCCATATCGTCTCCAAACGCAAGCTGCCACTCCGGAGCAGGCTGCTCACCATCCACTCCCCCCCCAGCTGAAGGAAAGCTAGAGAACCTCTTCCTCCGGGAACAGGAGCATTTTAATGCTGTTTTAAAGGCAGCAGCTCTAAGCACAAGAATGTTGGTTCCTTTCCCATGAATAAAAAGGCCCCAAAAGGGTATTTTCATAAAATGATATCCTATAGAGAGCACAAGAAGTCACAAAAATAAAACTACCATCAATTGAAACTGTCTCAAAATTTAAACCTACACAGGGGAACATTAAATCCCAGGCCAGGCAGGCTGTGATTTTCCCATCCTAGACCCTTAGATGTTCCTTGTTCTCACATGGAGTCCAAAGAACTTCTTCGCCGGGAAGGCCTAAAATGCTTTCTTTGGAAGACCAGGTATGTTGTCGTCTTCTCTTGAAACCCTCCGGATAATCTGTAACAGTCACCTAAATCTCAACTATGGTGGTGTTCTCAAACACACTCAAAGACAGCCGAAGGCACCGTCTGCCGCAGCGTCGGGTGCAAGGAGGCGCCCCATAAATGATTGGATTTGATCTGGTCCCTTCGGCCAGAAGGACTCCTTCGTGGCTGGACGCCCTGCCAGAGGAGAGCAGCGCCCAACTGCTGGAGCAGGAGAGGGTGGGGACTGTAACCACCTGTGGGCAGGTGGCCGGGGACGGAGGCCCAGGCACCACCGCCCTGGGGTGCCCTGCCAGCCCCACGCACGAGGCCCGGGGGCGAAAGTCCGGCCGCCAGGCCCCGCGGGCTCACCGGGGCCGACTCCCCGCGCCGGGGCTCAGGCGGCACAAAGTTGGCCAAAAGAGTCGATTCTGCAGTTAGCTCCCAGGTCGCCAGACCCCCCGGGAGGCGGCGGCCCAGAGGGGTTCTCTGGGTTGGAGAAGCACCCAGAGAGGATCAGAAGAAGGAACGGTCCACTGACCAGCCCCCCTGCCCCCCAACTTGGGGAACCCGCCGGGCAGCAGAGGAGGAGGTTTCTCCTCCCGGCAGTTCTCCCAAGGCCTGGTGGTGAATTCGTGGGGGCAATCCGGGCACCCCGGGGAAGCCCCGCGCAGGGAAGCCAAAAACCCAGTACCAGGAGGGTCTCTGCATGAGCCTGGGGAGCAGAAGGGGAACACCTGTCACCCGCGCCAAGGGGCGGGGACTCGGGACGTGGGGACTGTGCGCTCAGTAGGGGGTGAGAACCAAAAGAGAAGGTGGGGTGCACAGAAGGCGCAGCCCTGCGGCGCAACGTGTCAAGGAGGGGGCGCGGGCCAGGAATGGAGCCCCGGAACAGGCCGGGACGGGGTGTCCCGACAGGGACCCAGGGCGAGGAGTGCCCGGAGGAGATGAGGGAGGGGATCCCCGGAGAGGCTCAGGGGGGAGCACTAGGGGAGGGAGGCTGCCCTGAGGGGCGCGGGGGGCCGCTGCCCCAGACGGCTCCCGCCACTCACCGGCAGGTCCACGCTCACTTCGGTTCCGTCGAGCAGGAAGACCCGGCAGTAGAGGACGGCCTTGGCGGCGCCGGCGGCGGCGATGTGCACGGCCGCGCCGCCCGTGAGCAGGGGCCCGCCGCCGGCCGGGAACACGCTGCCCCCAGGCGCCGCGGGCAGCGCCGAGGACGTGGCGGCGGCGGCCGGGCCGCCCCGGATCCCCCCGTCGCGCTCGTCCCCCAGCCCGGCGGCCCCGCGCCCCGCCGCGCCTCGCGCGTAGCGCTGCATGGAGCGGCGGCCAAAGGTCCGGCGCAGGAACCGCAGCATCCTGGCTGGGGGCGCCCCCTGCCTCCGCCCCCTGCGCCGCCGCCGCTGCGCCGCCGCCGCCGCCGCCCGGGAGCGCCCCGCGCCGCCGTCAGCTCCCGCGGCCGCCCGCGCCGCCTCCCGCGGGCTGCGGCCCGGGGCTCGCTCCCGCCGAAGCTGGGGCCGCGCTCCAGCCGCCTGCGGGGCGCGCCGGCCCGGCCAGCGCCGGCTGCGAGTAGCCGCAGGCGGGTGGGCGCGCTCGGGGTGGCCCCGGGGCCGTCCCGCCGCCGACGCGCGCTCTAGCCTCCGGCGGGCGGCCTGCGCGTGCTGCCCAGGGGCCGCTCCCGACGGGCGCTGGCGGAGCGGCCAGGAGTGGCGGGGGCCGCGGGGGTCGGCCGCGCCGCGCGCCGGCCAAGGGCCACCGGAGCAGAGCGCCTGCGTGCTCCCAGCGCGCTCGCTCCCCCTCGCCTGGCCGCGCCGCGCCGCGCCCGGGGCCGGAGGAGATCCCGCCGGGCGCCCGCTCCCGAGGCGGCCCTTCCTGCGCTGCTGGCAGCCCCCGCCTCCCACCTGGGAAGCTGCACCTCCAGCCGCCGCCGCCGCCGCCGGGACTGCAGCACGCCCTCCTCCCTGGGGGCTGCGCCGGCGAATTGCAAGCCGGGTCTGTGCTGCCCCCTGCCGGCCCGAGCGCCCCCCGCTGCCGTAGGTGTGCTCACGTGTGTACACGTAGGTGAGCACACACGTGTTTCCGGCGCCCGGAGCCCTGGAGACGCCCGCGAGTCGCCCCGCGCTGGGGTAGGTAAACAGGGCTGCCTGCCCTCCGGTAGGCCTCGCCCGGGAGGACCGACGTAGAATGGCACTGAGTGATGACCCTCCCCGGGCCTGGGCCCCCCGGTTTCCCTTCTTGGCCCCTGCCACTTCTTGAGTTCTGTCCCTGTAAGATCTGAGATCTGGAAAGGCCCTTTCAGCCATTCCACTCCGATGAGCTCATTCGAAATAAGGAAACTGAGACCCGCTCAAGCGGAGGAGTGCTTTTCCAACATTCTACACGGAAAGGCCGCTTTCCTCAGGAAACTCCTGTCTGGCAGTGAGGCCACAGCCTGCACCAGCAGCCACAGCTGAGAAGGCTCCTGACGGCTGAACAAAGCGCTGGGCCACGGAGTAGATCCGACACCTGGAGACTGAGTAATATAGGACACGTTGAGAACACTCCAGGCCAAGGGAATTGTTCATAAGCCATGTTCCTCAGGTGTGCAAATTCAAGGTCTGCCTCGGGGAGAAGCGGGGTGTCCCGTGCTAAATGAATGAGGAATGTTAAGGAAGAAGAAAGACCAGCCCTCGGGGAGGAATAGCACCGCCATGTACTGTGTCCTTAGTTTTGTGCCAGACGCTGCGCTGAACCCTTTACAGTCATCATCTCATATAATCCTCCTGCTAACCCGGTACCTAGACATTCTTATCCCCATTGTAGGGAGGAGGAAACTGAAGCTTAGAGAGCTTAAGAGACTTGCTCCAGAGGCCACCCGCGGTGCAGGCTGGTCTGCCGGACTTCGGAGCTATTGCTCCTCAGCACAGCTCTGCTGCCAGGCTGAGGCACGGGGCGTGGCTGGCGAGCTGGTGGAGGGTACTGGGGAGGCCTGGCTGAAGGTAAAGAGCACAGCAAAAGGGACAGAGAGGGAGGGAAGGCTGACTTCAGGAGGCATTCCAAAATGGACATTTTTTCAGGATCAGCACTGTTTTAGGTGATTTCATGGATGATATTTTAATTCATTCTCACCCCAACCCTTTCAGGTACTCTGTTTATCCCCATTGATGTAGGTGGAGATTGGGGCTTAGAGAAGTAATATCCTTGCCCAAAATCTCAGAACTCCTGAGTGGCAGTAGCCGGTGCCCTCACGTGCGGCCTGATGCTCCTTTTATGACACTGTGGGGGTCTAACATGCAGACAGTGCCCTCCGAGGGGGCATCAGCAATCAGCCTTCAGATACCCACTCTGCTCCCCCTATAAGGTTAGATCCAGTAGAATGTCATCAGCAAGTTGGTGTTCAGAGATGGCCCGTTTCTGCTTACTGGTTTCTAAGGATAGCCCATTTCCCACAGTAGTCTCGCTACATAGCCCAGGAGAGCTGGGGTTGAATGAATGTCAGCTCCCCCAAAGATGTCCACTTTCTAATCCCCAAGACCTGTGAATGTTACTTTACATGGCAAAAGGACCACTGCTGATGTGATTAAGTTAAGGAGCTTAAGATGGAAAAAGTATCCTGGATTTTCCAGGTGTGTCCTCACTAATCACAGGGTCCTTGTAAGAGAGGAGCAGGGGGTTGGAGTCAGAGAAGGCAATGTGACAATGGAAGCAGTGGTCAGAATGATGCAGCTGGGAGCCAAGGAATGCAGGCAGCTGCTAGTAGCTAGAAAAGGTAAGGAACGAGTTCTCCCCTAGAGCCTCCAAAAGAAAAGCAGCCTTAAATTTCAGCCCCATAAAACCCTGGCCTCCAGAACTGTAAGATAATAAGTTTGTGTTGTTTTAAGCCACTACATTTTGGTAATTTGATTCAGCAGCAAAAGGAAACTAATGCAAGTGTGGTATTAAATGATATTAGTTGGGTTCTTTATAGTTTTCAAAGCCCTCCCTCCCCACGACCCTCTCGTAGTGCCACCTCTCTGGTTGTAAGCCTCATTCAGGTTTGTGAATATCTCCTATCAGTCTCTCCCACCAGACTCTAAGCTCCATCAGGCCAGGGCTTTTTCTTATTCATCATTGCATCCCTACCCAGTACCTAGCCTGCTGTCGGGTAAGTGGTAGGCGTCCAATAAATGTTTGTTGAATGAATGCAGGTTGTCATTTCATCTTCATCACAGCCCTGTGGGGTAGATATTATGGAAAATGAAGGTTGGAGTGGAGCCCGGATTCAAACTCTGTCTCCTGACTTCAGTTCCTGTGTGCTACTGGCAATACCATGTCGCTCCCACTAACACGAGTTGCCTGGGGACTCCGGACGGCTTTAATTTTTACCTGCACCTCCTATGCGTCGGGCACTGCCACCTACCTGATCAGTCCTCCCCACAATGGAGATCTAAGCACCATTCACTCCATCACACAGAGGAGAAACTGGGGTTCAGGACTTCCTTTGATTAAAAAGTTCATGTCCCTCAAGTCTCCACCTTAGAATTTCAATTTCACTATTTGATGAGCAAGTTTGCATTTTGTCTGCATCACTTTGTTATGTATCTCAACCATTGCTCTTCTTAATCTTTGTCTTTTAGACCTAAAAGTCCCTATTCCTGTTACCTGAGCTCTATAAGCAGCTCTTCAAAGATAGGAATTGCCTTTTCCTGGACCTCCTCTGGCCCATATGTATGGGCCAGAGCTGCATACATATCCTGGATCTCTCTTTTGTGTGCCTTTTGGTCCTCACAGCTCTCAGTATTTCACCTGCCTTTCTGCCTGGAACCATCTTGGGCTGAAACTCTCAGGAAACAGTCTATACTAGCTTCCAGGTCTTTTCCTTGGTCATAAGCAGTAGCTTGGACTCCTTAATTTCATATGCATCATTTGGAATTTGACTCCTAGAGTCATCTTCCCTTTTCCTCAAAGCTCAGCTGCCACTTTGCCCATCCCCTCAGTTTCATGAGGACTTTCCTTGTCCTTCCCATCTCTACTCTGGGGTTTGGTGTCTTCAGCAAACCTTGGAGAGTTCCTTAGGCATTCCCTTCCCCCAGAGGAGGTTTATATGTTAATTAAATGCCCTCAGTCCTCTAAGGAACTCCTCTTTAGAAATGTGCCATTTATCCTTTTCTTTGTCTCCTGGCTCATTTCCTAGACAAATTCTGCTCTCATTCTAGTAGGACTCCT
>JAQZBX010077806.1:0-14216 GCA_029593785.1 Cabassous unicinctus
GTGTCCATTCGCTGTGTGTTCTTCTGTGTCTGCTTGTCTTCTCTTTAGGCGGCACTGGGAACCGATCCTTGGACCTTCTGGAGTGGGAGAGAGGTGCTCAAACTCTTGCGCCATCTCAGCTCCCTGGTCTGCTGCATCTCTTATTGTCTCTCCTCTGTGTCTCTTTTTGTTGCGTCATCTTGCTGCGCCGGTCTTCTGCGAGGGCCAGCACTCCTGCACGAGCCAGCACTCCGTGTGGGTCAGCTCTTCCTGCGTGGGCCAGCACTCCTGTGCGGGCCAGCTTGCCTTCACCAGGAGGCCCCGGGAATCGAACCCTGGACCTCTGGTATGGTAGATGGGAGCCCATTCACTTGAGCCACATCCGCTTCCCATTCCTCAATCTTGAGAATGATGTACACTCTGACTGCTTCAGGTTGAGAAGGGATGTAGATATTATGGGGCATAGGAATGGAATTGTTTTGCTTGCAGTTGAGGATACTTCTTACTTTTAGGATGGGGTTGGTCCATCATCACTGTTTTGTTAGTTGTCCAGGGCAAGCCAGAGGACTTGGAGAGTAGGAGTTGGCCGCATATCTGTCGGGTTTCAGGGCTTAACCGGCATAGGAACAATCCAAAGGCTTTAAGCCTCTGGGAAATATACTTAACAAGTAAATTGAATATTATAGTTCCAAATAAAAGAAGTAGAAGAATCATCGTTAGGGGAATCTATAAATGAGTATAACTATATTATATTGGGGAAGTAGCTTTTCATATATTCCCATATAAAGCCCACTGAAGGGTGTTAATTTCTTGAGGCCATGTGGCTTGCCTATGGTGTCCAGATGTCTCTGTGGCTCTCAGGAGCACTTTTGTTTGAGGTTTTGTTTAGTGTGGCAGCTTGTGAAGTCTTACGAGACCTGCATAAGTGTAACCTCTGGAATAATTTCCAGACTCACTTTGAAATCTCTTAGCCATGAAAACTCTCATTTTATTTAATATCTCCCCCCCCCCACCCGACCCCGCTTTTGATCAAGGTCTTTCTCCCTTTCTCCACATGCATTGCTGATTCATAATTGTAATAATCCCTCAGTGCCAGGAAGGCTTATCCCTGGGGGTCGTGTCCCATGTCGGGGGGAAGGTAGTGAGTTTATTTGGAGTTTGTTTAGCTTTCTTTTGGACCTGTTAGGGAAGCCTTCCTCTTGGTAGTTCTCTCTAGACCCACTAAAGAAACACCTGTTTCCACTGGAACTCAAGATACCGTTTGGCCTTTGAGAAGACAGTCCAATTTATGTCTACCTGATAAGACTATATTCTACCAGGAGTGCTGCTAGTTTTCTAAGAATTCAAGGCAAAGCATTAGAAAGTAATATATTTTCTTGGACTTTAGAACTCCACTCTTGGTATTTTTGCTTATAGGCACAATGTTTCTCCTTAGATTGTTTTCTGAGGACAGGAAGTGGGTTAGGAATTTGGAACATTTTCTATTTCTTGGCATTTTACTCTTTAGTTTTAGAATAGAACTTGGTTTTATTGATCAAGCTTTTATGATTTACATTGTTTTTAAACTGAGTAGCCCAAATCCTTTCTTAAATAAACCCAATTATTTTAAAACACGATCCAGATGTGATTTTAAGTCATTTCTCACTTTTTAAGTACTTTTTGGGAGGAAATGCCAGTCTTTTCCAGTCTCCCATCTCATTGGCAATTCATTAAAAAATTAAATGCTTTTTTTTTTTTTAATAGAGAAGTTGTGCATTTATAGAACAATCATGCATAAAATAGAGGATTTCCATACACCACTCAACCACTAACACTTGGTATTTGGGTGGAATATTTGTTACAAATGATGATAGCACAGTTTTATAATTGTACTACTAATTAATTTCCATGACATAACTTAGGGCTTAGCGTGTAGTGTAGTTCCTTGGATTCTTAAAAAAAATTTCTATTCTGGTACTATAAATAAAATATAACATTATGACTTATTTTCAGGGAAAAAAAGAGTCAACTTTTAATTGTAACTGACCAAACTGCATACAGTCATATCTCTAAACTAGTGAACAAATAAAAACAATACATTCCTTCTATTGAATAAGCTAAGAGTTTTCACCAGCGTCAGCTTTCGGAAGGCTAAGCCAAAATCAGCCTATTCTTGAGGCTGGCTGTAACCTTCACACACATTTCATGTCTCAAGAGGAGGGTCGCAGGATGGGTGAAGGACCTGTCCTCTCCTCCCATCATGCCGGGAATTCTTAGAAAGTCCCTGGTGAAGTGAGCCTCCCCTCTGACCCTATTCCTGTCCTAAGGGAAATAAAGACCTTCTGGGCACCATCCAGAATAATCAGGGAACAGGGTGAAGCAACCAGTGCCCTCCTGGGCTTTTAGGCAACACTTCACTCCTTCCTCTCAGCTGTTTGTTCCCAGTGCTTAGCATGAGCATTAAATTAAATATGCACTAGAGAAAAAAACCTTAAATGCCCCATAAGGTCCACCAGGCATGTCACAAAGCAGAAGAAAAAATTAAACAATAGCCTTAATGAAAAGCAGTGGCGTCTGGCCCTCAGAAGACATGCTCAAACTCCATCTGGTTGGTAATGGCAGGATTACCATTGGGTGATCTGGCTACCCTTCTGGTGAGGCAGTGCCAGGTACTCGAACATGGACGTCTGGTGGGTGGAGAGCATGCCCTTGGGATCCAAAGGCATGGGGTCAGACCAGAAGAAGTCATGATTGAGGGTGTCATCGCTGTCTATGTGCTGCATGGGATCCAGCATCAGAAACTTGTCGAAAAGGTCCAGCTGATAGGGGTCATGCACGTAGGCCTTCAGCCTGTCCTTCACCTTCTGCTTCTTACCCTGGGGCAGGTCCAGCTTCTCAAACAGCTAATGCTTGTCCACGTTTGGCCACACCTCAGGGGTGATGGAGCCACAGAGATGGCTGATGAGGGCGAGTTCATGCTGCTGTGTGTTGCCCTGCATGATAGCTGCGGGTCCACATCTCTGCCATGATGCACCCAGCTCCCCATAGATGAATAGAGGGTTGTAGTACCACTCCCTGAGCAACAGCTCTGGGGACTGGTACCCGAGCATCACCACATGGTTGGTATAGCGGTTGGGCTGGCTACTTTTGGCCAGACTGAAGACCTGAGCCAGCCCAAAGTCTGCCAGCTTCAGGACCCCATTGCAGGTGATGAGCACATTAGCTGACTTTTGGTCCCTGTGCAGGATCTTGTTCCTGTGGATGTAGTAGAGACAGAGTAGCATCTGCATGACTTTCTTGATCTCAGCTTGAACTTGACAAAGAAATTATTCAACAGCCTAGCAAAGTCTTTCTCACAGAAGTCGAACACCATGTATATACCACCTTTGCAGCAGTTCTAGGGGTTAAGCTTTGGTTCAACAGATCTCAGTCAAGTTGACCACATTCTTGTGCTTTAGAAGCTGGAGAATCTTGATTTCTCTTAAGGCTGTGGTGGGAAACCTCTCCTTCTTGTAGTTCATCAGCATCTTCTTCAAAGCTACCTTCTTGCCGGTCTTGCGATGCTTGGCCTTAAACACTTCCCCAAAAGTGCCTTGACCTATCTTGGCAAGCTCTTATTTGGACACCTCATCATAAAATGGGTACTCCAGCGAGTCATAGTGCTTTGCCATAGCCATCTTCAGCACGCTGCCATCACCTCCAGTAGTCGCTGCCATGGTCAATTCATTTTTGATTGGCTTCCAAATTTATATATTGGATCAAGATGTTCATTGGAAATTCTTACTTATTTCCTTTTTGACTTATTTCTTTATATATAGGTACTTCAGATTCTGCAGTGCTTTTTTCTTATGTTCTTTACTGCAAATTTACCCAAAATATTTTTGATATTTTCTGAGAATATTATATTTTCTAGGCCAGTAATATCCAATAGAAATATAATGTGAACCACATATGCAATTTTAATTTTTCTAGTAAAAGACATTAAAAATGTAAAAAGAAATAGGTGAAAATAATTTTAATAATATATTTTATTTGATCTGATACATCCAAAATATTATTTCAACATATAATTAATATACAACTGTTTATGAGCTATTTTATATATATATATGTATTGTCTTTGAAATGCAGTTTAGACTGGCCACATTTGAAGTGCTCAGTAGTCACATGTGGCTAGTGGCTACTATGTTATAGAGTCACAGACCATTTGTTTGATAGGTGAGTGGGAGAAGTCAGGCTTTAGATATGGGACAGTATGGGCAAGGCAAAGTGACATAGGGGCCTGGTTGTTACAGGTATGTATAGTTATAGGTAACTAACAAAGAGCCAAACCAAGAAATTCTCATTTAGTAGTGTTTGTGGTACCAAAAATATTTCCCTCATTTCAAATTCACTTGCTTGTCATCACCAGATGCTTTTGTTCAGCTCTATAAGTACCAAGGTTAGAATTTTTCCTTTATAAAGTTTTAAATTATACCTAAGTTTCTAGTATAATGAACAATGACAGACTAAGATTTGTCCGTTTTATTTGATAATCAGTTTCTTCAGAAATTATTTTATTTAAAAAAATATGTATTTTATTATAGTTCTAGCTAATTCTTATGGTATGGAAAAAGTAAAAAAGTTCTTGAGACTGTTTTATCATTTTATAATACAGGTTTCTATGATCAGGGATATTCGAGAGAGGGAGATTCGGATTTATACAGATGCAGGCCGCATTTGTAGACCGCTTCTGATTGTGGAGAAACAAAAGCTACTTTTGAAGAAGAGACACATTGACCAATTGAAAGAGAGAGAATATAACAACTACAGGTGAGAAAAATGCCTCCATTTTAAAAAATTGAGAAATAATTCACATATCATAAAGTTCACCCTTTTAAAGTGTGTACAACTCAGTGGCTTTTAGTATATTCAGAGTTGTACAGCCATCACCACTATCTAATTTCAGAACATTTTCATCACTTCAAAAAGAAACTCCATACTCATTAACAGTCATACCCCATATACTTGTTGGTATTTATTTAAGCATAAAAGTCTTTGTGACCTGTTGTATTAGTCAGGCAAAGGGGTGCTATGCGAACTACCAGAGATTGGTTGGTCTTTATAAAGGGTATTTATTTGGGGTAGAATTCCAGAGTTACCAGGCCATAAAGCATAAATTTCTTCCCTCACCAAAGTCCATTGCCACATATTGGAGTAAGACAGCTGCCGACATTTGCCAGGGTTCAGGCTTCTTGGGTTCCTCTCTTCCTGGGGCTGCATTTCTCTCTGGGCTCAGCGCCTCTGTTTCCTCCTCAAGGTCAGCTGTAGACTATTAGGCTCTCTAGGCTTTGCTTCTCTCCACAAGGCCAGCTGTGAACTCCAGGTGAATGGCTTGTCTATCCCAGGGCCTTCTCTCCAACATCAAAACTCCAACATCAAAACTGCAACTCAGAAACTGTTCCCTCTGTCCTTTGCCTTGCCTTTTATATTTGATTCCCCCACCCACCAAGGGGTGGGGCTCAATGCCCTACTGACATGGCCCAGTTAATGCCCTAATCATAACTTAATCATGCCCAGATTAGCATACCAGTTTACAAGCATGATCCAATTATATTTTTGGAATTCATAATTACATCAAACTGCCCAACTGCAGCACCTGCTAAAATCTAATAAGAAATATAATTAAAAAATAACCTGCTTTAAAATTTTATTTAACAATATATGAACATTCTTATTGTAAAATAACTCAAACTATGTATAAATATAAATATGAAAAGTCCCTAATTCATACTCCCCTCTTCAAAAGTAAGTACTGTTAACAGTTGGTATTTATTCTTCTAGATCTTATTCTGTGTATTTGTATACCATCTTCTCTCCCTCTCCACCCCCATCCCTTAAAAAATATAATTTCTTTACAACAAAGCAAAGCAAACTAGTAATAATAGTTATGGGATGGTACTTTATATGTATATTTTAGCAACTTGCTTTTTTCACTTGCATTAACTAACAATAGTATACCTATTTTGGAACTCTTTCCACGTCAGTACATATAGATATAGGAATAGTCTTTATTAAGTAGGAGGCCTACATGGTTAAAATATTTGGGGATATAATAAGGAAATTCAGTGAATTTTTCTTTTTTTCAGTTGGCAGGATCTTGTGGCCAGTGGGGTAGTAGAATATATTGATACCCTAGAAGAAGAAACAGTGATGCTTGCAATGACTCCAGATGATTTACAGGAGAAAGAAGTAGCTTATTGTTCCACATACACACACTGTGAGATTCATCCTTCAATGATCCTTGGTGTATGTGCATCTATTATTCCTTTTCCTGATCATAACCAGGTTGGTAGCACTTTTTATCTTCTGGTTTGTGGGGAATTAGAGGAAGTAAAATAAAAGTTAGGGATTAGTCTGTAAATCTCTTCCTAAGAGTAAAGTCTTTTAACGAAAAGGTTATGTACTCCTGCAGAATCAGCATTTGACATGCTTAATATTACCTTTCATTCTTAAGAGCCGTAGTTGATTATTTCAAATGGTTATCAGTTATCTTTCAGAAACAAACAAGAACATTACCTACACATTTCCAATTAATGTAGTCAGTTTCTTTAGAGGTAATTAAATTGTCATTGATTCTGCTTTTCATTTCTGCCTTTAGTCTCCTAGAAACACATACCAGTCTGCTATGGGTAAGCAGGCTATGGGAGTTTATATCACCAACTTCCATGTTCGTATGGACACACTGGCCCATGTTCTCTATTATCCTCAAAAACCACTTGTGACTACACGGTCCATGGAATATCTACGATTTAGAGAGCTGCCAGCAGGTATGTTCAGTTTTTTTTTTTTTTTTAAAGATTTATTTATTTTTATTTATCCCCCCCTTGCTGCCCGTGCTGCTGTGTCCATTCGCTGTGTATCTTCTCTGTGTCTGCTTATCTCCCCCTTGCTGTGAGTTCCTGCCGCATCGGCCCACGGCGCCAGGCGAGCTGGCCTGCCCTCACAAGGAGGCGCCGGGAAGCGAACCGGGGGGCCTCTCAAATGGTAAACGGGTGCTCTATCCATTGCGCCACACCCGCTTCCTGCCGTGAGGTTGCTGCATCAGCCCACCGCACCGCCCAGGCCGGCTTGACCTCACAAGGAGGCCTCGGGACGCGAACCCGGGCCTCCCATATGGTAAACGGGTCTCCCATATGGTAAACGGGGGCTCCATCCACTGAGCCACACCCGCTTCCCGTGTTCAGTTTTGTTAAATGTTTTTTAAGACCCTGCCATGCTTAAAGCACTTTTCTGGGTGTTTGAGAGAGTTAGAAAAAAATGCAGTCCCTATTCTTAAGGAATTTACAGTATTACGGGAACCTGAACACAAATAAAAAGGTGGGCATGTGAAAAGTATTATGATGGAGGTACAAAGTCCTTTGGAAGCACAGTGAAGGAAATTGATTCCTGTTGGAAGTCTAGAGCCAGTTTCATGAAGGAGATGGCATTTTAAACTGGAGTAAAGTCAGGGAATGAGTATTTGAGTTTGAGAGACATCTTGAGCAAGGACCTAGAGATATGAAGGCATGAGATATATTTTGGGAAGTCACTAGTCTTGTTATTTTAGTATGGCTGAAGTGTAAATATATGGGAGTGAATTTTGACATCATAGTGTGGAGAGAGCCTGAAGGTTGAATTTTATTTTGAGAATAAAGACCCTTTTTGCACAGGGAAGTAATACCATTAGGGATTTATTTTGGGAATATCATTTTCACAGTCGTGTAAGGGGTGAATTATAGTCAGATACAGTATTAGCAGGGAGATAATTTAAGAATTTTTTGCAGTAGTCTAAGTAAAATGGGGAGATGCCTATTGGAATACATTGTTTTGTAAAGAAACAAAAACAATGATGGGTGAGATGCCTATTGGAATACATTTAATAGGACTTGATGACTGGATGTGGAACAACAAAGAGAAGGAAGAGAGGAATTGGAAATGCCATTGGTGTTTGTAGCTTTGGTGATTGAGGAGACATAGGTGTATTAAGACTGGGAGCACATTAGAAGAAGGAAGTGGTTTTTTTTAGAGGTAAAATAATAAAATTCAATTTGGCACTTGTTGATTTTTGAATTGCTGTCAGGACATCTAAGAAGTGATCCTCTGGCAGTGAGTTGCATATGTGGTTTGGACGAAGTTTTTGATATATCGGTGATGACTATAGATAATTATGAAATTGCTTGGGGAGAATTCAGAGTGAAAAAGGCCAAAGACAGACAGAATTTAAGGTACCAGTGCTACTGACATGCAGAAATAGAAGTCGGGAGAGGAGATTTGAGAAGTAGCTGATAGGGAGAGGAAATCACAATGCTGGAGGAGATTCTCAAGGAGACTGGACAGTAGGAAAAATGGTGCAGAGAAGGTGAGAGTGTTGACTCTTAAAGGAGACAATATTGTTTTTTGGCACTATTGTCTTACTGTAGTGTTAACAGAATTTTGACTTTGAATGTGGATAACAATTGGTTGATCAGTACAGTTGAGTAAAGTTTGCCATGTAAGCCGTGGCTCTAAATTACTAATTCTAGTAGGGGCTCTAACATCATATTCTTGTAGGCTAGAATTATTTATTTTCAAAGTCCTCCACAAGGGGTTACTCTTGTCTACAAAAGCAAAATCTGTTAGGTTATCTACATTATGCACATATCTTTGGGCTAAGCTTGCAGTGCTGGCTTGTCTTCAACATTTAGATACTAGGGTTTCTTTAGGGCTATTGAAGAAAAGAAATATAGGAGAAAGATTGGATTTGAAATATGGTGTTCCTTGTTTTGGTGCTGATAAGAAGTGGTGAGGACAAGGCTGGTAGGATTGCATGCCTTTCAGTTCTGTTATTTCTTCGTGTCTTAATCAAGCAATGTTTTTTAAAATGCTTTTTTATCTTTAGATAATTTCAAACTTATAGAAAAGTTGTCTAACCAGTACAAAGAACCTTTTTTTTTTTTTTTAAGATTTATTTTTTATTTATTTTATTATCCCTGCCCTTGCTGATTGTGCTCATTGTGTCCATTTGCTGTGCATTTTTCTGTGTCTGCTTGTCTCCCTTTGTTGCGTCATCTTGTTGTGCCAGCTCGCTCACCATGCCTTGCAGGCTGCCAGCTCAACGCGCCACGTGGGCCGGCTTGCTTTCACCAAGAGGCCCCGGGAATTGAACCCGGGGCCTCCCATATGGTAAATGGGAGCCCAACCAATTGAGCCACAGCCACTTCCCTACAAAGAACCTTTAAATACCCTTCATCCAGATTTTCTAGTTGTTAATATTTTACAGCATTTGCCCTATTCTTCCCCTTTCTGTTTCTCTCTTTTTTCCTCTCTTCCTGAGGCATTTGAGAGTAAATTACAGACATGAAGCCACATTATTACTCTTTAATTCTTCAGCATATGTTTCCTAAAAACAAGGACATTCTCCATAGTGCAGCCATCATGCAGAAGATCAAGTCATTAGTGAGGTAAATTTGCCAGTTGTCCCAATAATGTCCTGTATGGATCCAGGATCAAATCCAGGATCATGCATTGCAAGTTCTTTAGTTGCATGTGTCTTTAGTCTCCTTCAATCTGGAACAATTCCTTAGTCTTTCCTTATCTTTCATAACCTTGACATTTTGAGACGTCCAGGCTGGTTACTTATGTATATCCTCTCTCAGTTTGGGTTTGACTGTTGTTTCCTCATGATTATACTCAGATTATGAATTTTTGGCAGAACTAACATAGAAATGATGCTGTATTTTCAATGCATCATATCTGTAGGCACATGCTATTTGTCCCATTATTAGTGACTTTAACTTTTATCATGTGATTCAGATGATACCTGGTTTCTCCATTTTTTGTTTATTATAAGTATTTTTTCTTAGCAAATAACAGTAAGTTGTAAGTGGGGAGATACTTTTTTTTATTTTCTTTTTTAAAAAATTTTTATATTCCTTGGGAGATACTTTTAGATGATGTACTTGTTCCTTGTCAAACTTTGAGTCATTAGTTTTAGCTTTGGTGGCTTTTGCTGATGGTGATTTTAGAATTTCACCTCTCCTTCCATTTTGATGCTCACATTGTCCCAGAGTTGGCTGGTAGGAGTACCTTCAAGATGACTCCTGATAGTTCCTCCTCATTCTTTAAGTTCTTCTTACATTTCACTGCCCTAACCATGGATTCAGGCATTTCACCTTTTAGTGGAATATTTAGAAACTAAAATCTGGGTGCTAGTTAGGCTCATTGCTAATACCAGAATGTCATAGTTTCTAGGTCCTTTCAGTTGACAGAACTACGAAGTGTATGTATCCATAAATATACATATACACACCCACATCTATCTATTTTTTTTTTAGGAGGTACTGGAGATTGAACCTAGGACCTTGTACATGGGAAGCAGGCACTCAACCACTGAGCTACATCTGCTCCCCTGTATCTATTTTTTATTTTTTTTAAGATTTATTTTATTTATTTATTTCTTCCTTCCCCCCTTGTTTTGCTCACTGTCTGCTCCCTGCTTGTGGTCTTTTTTTTAGGAGGCTCCGGGAACCAAACCCGGGACCTCCCATGTGGGAGGGAGGCACCCAATCACTTGAGCCACCTCTGCTCCCTGCTTGTGTCTCTTGTTATGTTTCCTCGCCGTGTCTCTTTGTTACATCATCTCGCTGCGTCATCTTGTCGTGTCAGCTTGCCGCGCCAGCCTATCGTGTCAGCTCGCTGTCTTGCTTGTCTTCTTTAGGAGGCACCGGGAACCTAACCCGTATCCTCCTGTGTGGTAGGTGGGTGCCCACCTGCTTGAGCCACATCTGCTTCCCCCCGGTATCTCTTTTCATGTCTGTTTATATTAAAGAACCATGTGTTCCATCCCAGTCCAACACCAGAGGGTTTATTCTAAACTCCATTTCCTGACAGTGAAAAACCTGGCTCTCATTGCCCTCAATATATTTACTTATTTATTTAATATATTGATGTGATCAATCTCCTGACTGTCCAGGCTGGATTCTTGACCCTGGTCCTGCCAAACATGCCAGCTGTACTGACTGAATTCTGAGCCCTGATCAAGGAGGGAAGGGCTAACCATACCATCTCAAGGAGTATCTCTTTTGATTGTTATAATTCCTGTTTCTGTGGGGTACTGTGATACCTTGGTCAACAGATCCTTTGGGAACAAAGATGCTTATAATAAAAGTTAGCCTCGGGGAGTGGGTGTAGCTTGGTGGTTTGAGCGCAGCCTTCCTATGTACAAGGTTCCAGGTTCAATCCCTGGCACCTCCTAAAAAAATAAAGCCTTGACCTTAAGTGAGTCAGGGGACTTTAGAGCCTCGCTGCTGGGCTGTGCTTGAAGTGGGTGTGGAGAAAGTGGCAGAAAGGTTTTCTCATGGATATGCCTGAATCTGGCTGACAGGTGGGTTGTAATCCTGTACTTCACATGTTTCTAGTGCTTACTTACGCTTCCAGATAGGTATTTTTAAACAAAGTTACTAATATTTATTGAGCATTCAGCTTGTGCAGAACAGCATCCAGGGTGCTTTTCACATGTTATCTCTAAGTATCATAAAAACTTTGTGATGTTTCTTCACCTGCAAAATGAAAATAATAATATTACCTACCTCTTAAAGCTTTTGTGATGATTAAATGATTAAATCCACTTAAAACTCATGGCTCAGTGCCGACTACTTGGTGAGGGAGAAAAAAATGTGGAAACAGAATCGGGAGAATTGTTTAGTTCTCTATAATTCTGCATTTCTTCTGGGGCTTTGATATAGTCCTTTTCTTGGCTCGTAATTTTTTGCTGCTGTCTAGGCATCTAATTAGGATGTAGTTTACTCAGATGCTCAATTTCTTCCTCTTTTGTAGTGATTTAGTGGAAGGAGGCTGTGTGTTACCACTGCTCTTTGATTCTTAGCTCTACCTAGATTGTTAGGATTGTCCTTGCTGGTTGCACGAAACTGGGCACTGGACCCAGTAATTGGTTAGGGTCTTGGGGAGGAAAGCTATAGAGGCCAGAAAAAGCCCTCCCTAATTATTTTTAATTTTCTCACGTGAGCTTCCTTGGCCTGCCAGCAGCTGGCACTCTTTGGCAGCGCTCTCAGTTCAATGCCTGGTCAGAGTGTATTTGTTGCAACACGGAGCTTCCTGTTGGAGGCTAGGAACCTTGTAATTCCAACTTTCTCTGAGATAGTTCTCCAGCCTTCTCTGGCAGCCCCCTCCCTTTTCCTGGCTAGGAAATATTTCCACTCCCCTCTGAGTCTTCAACAATCAGTCGTGGTTAGTAGAGAAGGAGATTGGGAGGGTGATATATCTTTAGCCCCTTGTAGGCTCCCAAGGCAAACAATGGCTCGGCCCCACCTGGCCTGGAAGGGCTGGTGGCACACAGTAGACTAAATTTGTGGGTCTGAAGTTGAGTCAGCCTTAGGCTGTGTCCCTTTCTCTCCCCTTTCCTGGGGTGGTAGATCCCTGGAGCCCCTTTTGTCTGTAGTGGCAGGCCCAGAGGCCTGAGAATTCTGAAGTGTCTTTAGTGTAGGGGCTGGTTTCAATTCACAGTTCTTTCGTCGATGTCCCTCCTTTGTCTTTCTCTCCTCTGGGCTGTGTCCAGCCTTCCCCTGGTGTCCTAAACCCTAGAATATCTTTTTCTAGGCTGTTTCAGCCTGTCTTTAGCTATTTTTCTGCAGGAGAAGAGTCCCATGTCTTTCAAGTACGCCATCTTCCCAGAAGTCTGTCCAGAAAAATTAATTGCTTCTTGAGTTTGGGTTTTGAAGCTAAGAAAAAAATATTAGGAACATGAGTTGGAAGTTCACATTTTTAGCTAAATTTAACTGAGCTCTCAGGCTTACCCAGATACCTTGGATAAAGGTTCTGGGGGAAGGGGTTTTTACATCCTGGTCTGTAGTATATGTAGCTTATATGGGTGTGCAGGGGGTTGTCACGAGAGAAATAGGGAAACCTCATAAGGGCTGAGAGCGTTGAACACCTATAGGCTGCCTCACCTGGAGAAGAGGTGAGGGCGTAGACAATGCTCCACCGAGATGTGAGAGACAGTGGAAGCAGCTTGTCTGTTCCATGTGTTGCACATGTCACCTAGGGCTTCCCCAGCAGAATTATCTCAAACCTCCCAAGAGTATCTGTCAAGGTACTCAGAACAACAAATGCCTTCTTGTCACTATGATACATCTTCCTTAGAAAGCAAACCTCCCAAGTCCAAGGCCTCAGGAAGTCCTTTCCACCCTGAGATACCTCCAAATTCTTGGCACTTGCTCTTTTCAGGTCCCCTCTGCCTTCAAGATCTTACATCTATCTTTATGTGCTTTCTCTGCATTAGTATACTGCTTGACCCTGTGTGAAACTAAGCGATTCTCTTGGTTCTTTTCAGAGAATCTACACAAATAAAAGCATGGTGAGCAATGTGGATGTTACTAAAGATTTCTTAGAGGAAATCTTTTTGATTTCCAGAGGGCATACTTGAAGAAAGCCTACTTGATATTTCTGATCTCTGAACACCCTTCTTGCTTGCCTGTTACGGGGTGGGTGGTGGGTGGGAGGGAAGTTCTCTGGTCTTTACCAGGAAGGGATCAGCCTCTCTGACATTGTCCTCCCCTTGGAGAATTTCACACTCCTTGCCCCTCTCCCCAAGCAGAGAATTTTGGCTCTTCTCCTCCTGAATTTCAATACACAAACCTGTCAAGGTACTCAGAAGAACAAATGCCTTCTTGTCACTATGATACGTCTTCCTTAGAAAGCAGTCAGAATTATATTTAGCAAAGACTGTTTAGTATTACCTGTTCAACAGAAGTTGCCTCACAGATTGCTATTCTAGGAGTAGACTTTGTTACCATGATGAAAACACCCAAGCATCTGTGGCAAATATGATGGAATAAAATTGATTTAAAAGAAAGGGGCATTTTTTTCTTGTTTCCCAAAGTGATGCTTTAATGTGCGTTCTTAAATTCACTGCAGGTATCAACTCAATTGTGGCCATTGCGTCATACACTGGATACAACCAAGAAGACTCTGTTATTATGAACCGTTCAGCTGTAGACCGAGGGTTTTTCAGGTCAGCTTTTTAAAAAATTTGTCAAAACATTAATACAGTGGAAATACTAATTTTTTTTCTCTTACTCTTTTTAATATCTGCCATGTCTATGTTTAAGTGCCTTTTTTCATTCCTGATATATTTTAATTGTGCCTTCTATTTTTTTCTTGACTAAATTAACTAGAGATTTGTCTTTTTTATTTTATTTTTCAAAGAACCAAGCTTTGGTTTGGGTGATCCTTTGAATTGT
>JAQZBX010077807.1:0-14219 GCA_029593785.1 Cabassous unicinctus
TGTCTCATGGGGAAGATGGATGGGATTATGCTGCCTGCAGCTGCAGACTCTCTCCATTCCCTGGGAAAATGGTAGTCCATCACCATCTCCCCACCAGTATTCCTGGGTGAGTACAATGATCTGTAGAGTAGGAGTTGCTGCCCCACTGAGGTTCTGGGCCCAGCTGGCACATGGACAGCCCAAAGACTCAAGTCTCTGGATGTACAGCTACAAACTCCTGCACCAAGTATAGGTTTGAATAGAAGGGACAGATGAGCCATGTGCAGGGAAGACATAGTTGAGTCTAACTCATTCACTGTCAGAAGCACAAACTCCAAAGCAAGGCCTACTGGCAAGGCACCAAATTCCAGAGCTCTCTGTCCTGACACAGGACCTGGGTGTCTCCAGAAACCTCAGGAGCCCCACTATTTGGGGTGATATCCACTTTCAAAATTTATGAGATCCTACTGAGATGAGCATAAGCGTTACCACTTTGATGAACTCCCAACTCATTTTGAAGTCTCTTAGCCATATAAACTCATTTGTCTTTATGTTTTCCTCCTTTTATTCAAGGTCTTTTTCCAGTTGCATTGCCAGTTGGCACTTGGTAGCAAACCATTAGTGCCAGGGAGTTTCATCCCTGGGAGTCATGTTCCATGCTGGGAGGAATGTAATGCATTCATATGATGAGTTTGGCTTATATAGAGGCCACATTTGAGCAACAAGGAGGCTTTCAGAAGGCAACACTGAGGCACCCCATAACAATAAGCTATTTCAATTCCAAGAGCAAAGACTCACATGACTAGACATAAATATCAAGGACCCATCAGTGGATCATCCTCCTTTGCCATTCACTGCCCCTGCACTTGGGGGACTATTGCTGTTCCCTTATAGAATGTGGCAGATCTCTCCAAGATGGGAATTCAGTATTCTTTCATTTATTGAGTGATTCTCCACTCACTGTGACAATGCCTTGTGAACATTTGAACATTTTTATATACCTTATGTTTATGCTCAAGTGAACTTCCTCCTATGCATCCCCCATATCTGACACCCCACACCAATGATCCTTCCCTGCCCAGTTGTAAACTTTCTGGGATCCAAAGCTTCTTCAAATATGAAGCCATTACAATAGCTGAATACAATTAACAGGAAAAATGAAATAATAATGATAAGTTTAAAAATGTAAGAGATATAATACTTAAAAACTTAAGAAAAACTAAAAATTAAATTAAATTAAAAGATTGAGATATTAAAAAAATGAAAAAAAAATATTTTTTGACATTTTACCTTACATCACTGCAATATCTGGTGTCCAGTCTGTACCATAACACCTTCCTCCTCTCATTCCCCAGTGTCTCAGTGTCTGACACTGACAGGGATTCTTTAAGATGTGAATGTTAATTACTGCACTGGGATGTGGGTGTGGTGGAAGCAGTGGAGACAGAGAGAAGGGTTCAACTCTAGGTTTTATTCTGCAGAGACCTATGGGCTACTGATGTCTCTGTGTGTTCTTTCCTTCCCTCTCTTTAGTGAGAGTTTTGTTCTCCACTTTTCAGGCCAGAGTCTGTCCTCAAATATATGGTGGTCCTGGTCACCCTTTCACATCCCTGTGCTTGGGGGGAACAGCTGAGTGGAATGCTGTGTGCCTGGGTGAGGTCTGTGTCTCTCAGGGCTCCTGGGGATTCACTGGCTAAGGACCTACATGGGTCTGAGGTGGTTGCCTTGGGCAGCTTCAGATTTCCACAAAATTATCCCCCAGAATCCTACCTGGGTGTACTGAGCCTGACCACTAGTGTTTTTGGAACTAAGAGGGGCAGCAGAAGGTGGACTCAGTCTACAGGCTTTCTTTGGGGCTCCACTTTCAGTGGGCTTCTCAGCCTCCACCTCACCTATGCCTGCATCTCCAACTTCAGAGACTCTATCTTGTCTTTCCCAACTAGTGCAAAGCTGGGGTGGAGAAGGGGACAGATACCTGTCTGTGCAGAGTGGAAGGAAATCCATTTGTCTAACTCTTCTCTTCTATGGGTTACTTACTATTTTTTTTACTTACAGTTTCTGCTTAGTAACAGACCAACCATGTTTTGTTGGCTTAGGCCAAAGGCCTAAGCAGCCATTGGCTCAGCTTGCTGTCTTTCTGACTACCCAAGGCTGCCTAGAGCCCACCCCTGCATTGCCTGAAACTGGGTCCAGTCTAGTAATTGGTGGCTCCCTCTCTTCACTGGCCAGGGAGGCTTAGTGCCAACTTTGTAGACTGGCCCAGACAGTTCACAGAGTCCCCATCTCAGACTATCAGGGTGGGTCCTTTGACCATGGCTTGGGATCATGTCATGGCTTGGGGTCTTCAGGGCTTCAGGGATTGGGGTCTTCAGGCTTTGGGTGGGGTTCAGGGCTGGCACAGAGGGCAAAGTGAGTCCCAGGGGGAGACTGGGCATCTATGCAGGGTCAGATGATCTTGCAGAGCTGTGGGAGATCCCCATCCTCAGGGTGAGGTTAGGAGAAAATGGGCATCTGTGGTGGGGGATCCAGTCTTGGGGGACACCCATAAGTGTCATGGCCAGAGTGTGTGTAAAATGGGCACTTGAGGTGGCAAGTTAGGGCTGGATTTTGACCAGCATTTTAAATCTAGTGGAAGGTGGATGGTGGGATACTCTGTGATTTTCTAATTTCCAACCTAAGCTTTGAGGTGCTGAAATTAAACTTTAGTGTGACACTTACACCTTTATTTACCTGCTGGGAAACTGAATAGCCCAGGCCTCCCATTGGCCAGTGATGTCCCTTCCTGATTTTTGGGATCCAGCTTTCTGTCTAGTAACAGGCAATTTTCAGTTCCCATTTGCTGGGGCTAAACTTAATAATAATGATAATATCCCTTATTACATTGAAGGTTTAACTATTGGCAGGCATTTGTTTCAGCAATAAAAGGAACAATCACTTTTTTAACTTTTCATTTTGAAAAGAATTTGCTTTGATTATTCATTAGCTTTTATGCATATGGATGAACATACATATCCAGTTATATAATTATATGTTTAGTATGTTCAGAAAATTATGCTTGCACATACATTGCATGATCAAAAAAAGGGGTGGATAACTCCACCCTTGGGTGGGAACTTTACTATGTAAATTAAGCAAGTTGAAGTGAGGACAGTAAGGGGCTTCTTCTGCACAGGTCTACCTAACCAGTTGAAACTGGTTTTCATTCTTCATTGCTTCCAAAAAATGTTCTTGAGCACAAGAAATGGAATTTGACATCAAAGTAGATTTGCATCTCATTACTTCTAATTTACATATAATTCTTTTCTTTGTATCCTAGAAACAGGGAAAAAACAAGTTACTGTCACCTTACATCCATCATTTGTTTTTATTTTTCATATATATTTTCTCAAGAGACACATCTATGAAAGGGACAGTTAGGCAAGGCAGTTTTGAGGTTTTTTTTTTTTTATTATTATTGAATTGATTCATCAAGAACAAGAGAAAAGTATAATGCAAATATCTCCATAAATATATTTGACCTGTCTTGGTGTTTTATGGGTTTTATAATGCATGATGGATTCTTTCCCATGTGAAGACTCTTCCAAAGGATTCATTCACACATGTTTACATGCAAAGAAAACACACAGAGGAGTTAAACAAAACCATTTGAAAGACCTTTAATTTCTTTTAGGTATGTATGTATGTATGAATGTATATGTTTAGAGACAATTGTGTGACAATTCTTTTTGTAGTGGATAAAAAACTAATAATAGCAAACTGACTTTTTTAAATTAGGGAAAAAACTTAAATGTCACTCTCATGACACTGAATGCCCTGGTCTCCAGGCCACACCTCCACCTCAGAAAGCTGATTCAAGAAGGTTAGCTGAGAGCCAATAGGACTAGTGGGGATCAAATTCACTGTAGGCTGTTTACTCATTCAGACATTCACACTAACAGAGATGTACATCTATACCTTTTGGTATACATTTTATATTTTTTATATACATATTATACTTAAAGGTACAGAACATGGATTATTTATCACTCGCTAATCATTGACACCTCCTAAGGACTTCAGTGTTGTCAAAATCCCTTAAGCATTTAAACCAGCCCCCAGTACCATGCATCATGTCTCTCCTTTATGTTATTAGCTAAGAGGGTCACTGCAACCCCTAAAACAATAAAGATGTCTACCACATCTCCTTGGCATACTCCTAAAGTAAGGGGAAATACTTTGCTGTTTCAGACTCCTATGACTGCCAGTCAGCAATAGCTCAATATCACTAGATATACAGTATACATTGCCTCCAAACTGGCTCTGTTTCATAATGCTGGAGGGTGCTATGCCCCAGGATAGTGAAACACTAGAGCTTACATTTCTGTTCTCTTAAAAACCAACCATGCTCAGTATGCTGTGTGAAAAATCTACCAATTGAAGCAATAATTGCCAAAGTAATGTGAATAAAATCTAAATAAAAATAATTGGCATTATGGCCTGCTCCCATGAAGGGACAACATGTATGATATTGCAAACCTAGAGTTCACCCATTGGCAACTCATGACTTAGGTCCTATGGAAAAAACTTCAACTACCATTTACTTACTGAAAAAGACCTCCCTCTCTGGGAACCTAGTAAACATTTGTTTACATCCTTAAGCTTAATCTCCTTGCTTCACATGAGCTATCCAAAGTCTTCCTTGACTATGCTTCCACCATGGCAGCTGCACACAACCAAATAGACTGATGAGCATGCAGATATGTGTCAGCCTCCAGTAGCTCCACTTTTCCTTGGAGTATCTTTCCTTTATCCTTAACTAATTAGAGTAATTGATTAATGACCATAAATCATAGCCACCCTTCTAGGTTGCAACTCCCAAAATCCACAAACTCCTGCAATTACTCTGCTTCTGTTAAATATGTCTCTTCTATTGACAGGAAACATGTCAACAAAACCCACTCCATACCTTGTATCAGTTTGGGATGGCCTCACCTGTATGGTAGCAGAACATGGTGTCATAGATGTTCGAGCAGCCTTTTGCCTGAAAAGAAACAATAGGAGACTTAACAAATCTCCTCTCCTAAACCCCCTGCCTTGCTGCAGGGATCATGCCCTGGAGAGGACTGTCAGGTAAACATAAACAATATGCCATCTTGCAAGGGACATAAGTACCTCTTCCTGCCAAACTGATAGGGATATGTCAGACCAAAGAAAGACTTGTGCATGTCTATCTTTTTGAGTAATGAGCATTTATTTAGGGGGCTTATGTGGGGTCCTCATCCTTGGTAGTGGGAAGATGAGATGGTTCCAATCCTAGCCCTGGTTTCATCCTCATCCTTGGTGGCAGGAGGAGAGATGGCACAGCCCAGGCTTGACATCTGCAATTTCCACCAGAGGAGAGTTTTTTTCTTTTTAATGAGGCATATAAATTTGCAGCAGGGGAAAGGGAGCTGTTTTCTAAGGAATGAAGTGAATGGCTCACCAACCAAAAGGAGAGGAAACAGATCCTATAGGAACAGATGTTTTCTGCAAGGCAGGAAAGGCTGATTGATACTGTGATGATTATAGAAGGTGATTAGACTGTTTGGGGAAGACATACAACATGGCAGGCTTCTGGAAAAACAGGTTAGCATTCTAGTGCAAGATCCACTGATCAATCCCCAGTCACAGGGACTTGCAGTTTTAACTATTTAGAGATGCTGCTATTTGGAGTGGGGGAAAGAACTGGAAGTGTCAGGGGAGAAAATGCAAAGTCATATATGTTACAACTATCCAGAACTCACCTCTCACACCCCTGGTGGTGATTAAACAGCCCAGGCTAGGGTGAGACATGGGCAGTGAGGATCCTTTTAAACATGCACACCACAGTTATGAGCATGGGGTCACAGCTCAGCCCACAGATCCTGGCACATTTAGTGGCTCTGAGAACCACAGTAGGGGTTTGGGTGATACTGTCTTGCATGCACCTGTGTCAAAGAAGACAAATTACTGACCACAGTAATTAATCTAAGTACAGTTAAGCTCATGCTCCTTGAGTTCCAGCTGGTGGCAAATTGCTGTCATTACTAGAGAAAATTGGGATCTTTGCTGAGTATATTTGTCATGAAGATAAACCTCCTGTAGAGGGGGGAAGTTGTGCCAACTCCACTTGACACTGGGTAGGCTTTGTGAATTCTGTGAACAAAGAAGAGGAAGCAAGACTCACAATCCTGGTTTATAACTCAGAAGGTGAGAAACTGGCATTTTCTACTTCTTGTCCCTTGGACCACTATTTTTGGGATTCCTGAGCCACATGTAAGGAGTCTGATCATCCTAAGACCATCATGCTACAGTGGTCATTAGCATGCGTCTGGTTGACAGGACCATTTGAGGCCAATTTTCCTGTCATCCCTTCCAAGACAGCAGAAATGTGAGTGCAAATATCAGGGGGTTTATGAAATCTGAGCAAATGACCCTGGTTCAGACCATCTGGAAGACGAGAATCATCCAGATGAGCCTTCATATTCCTATGATTATTCTTGGTAAGATGGGTTATTTTACACAGCCAATGTTATACTGTAGAAAAATGTGTATAAATGATAATGACCTATTATTTTGTCAATTATGTTTGCTCCATCAAAACTTCAGTAATAAATATAAATCTAATTAAGAGATATGAAAGAAAACAGGGTCAAGTTCCTAATACATCAGTGTACTAGGATGCTCACCTGTTTTTCCAGAAGCCCGCCATGCATCTGTCTTCCCCAAACTGCCTATCACCTCCTATAATCAACCCAATAATGATAAGCATTTCCTGCATATACACATATTGAAAATATATATATGTATATATATATATATACATATATATAGCTTGTATATATATATGTATACATATATATATAGCTTATATATGAAATTTACTTAGAATATATCAATAGGCTTCCTGAGAAAATGTTTGCCAATGATTATCACATAGAACTGGGAATGGGGTGTCATGTTCACTGGGATTTTAATTTTCACAGTACATTCTTTCCATTTTATGGTGCAATTTCTTTGTCTTCTAAAACATTAAGAGCAGGATTTAAGGAAAATCCAGAGAGCAAATGAGGTCCTTGAAAGCCCATATTGTCCTGCCCTTATATGGGCAGTTGACAGTTGGGTCTTTTGCTTGTTTTTCTTGTTTTGATATTTTGTCACTTCTCTCTTAATTCTAATTTAAATGGAGGAAACATATTTTTCACCAAGTTAAAATATTTAGTAATGTATATATTTTATATTTACCTACAAATTCTAGAGATTTTTATTACTAGAGAGCATTTTGTAATTTTATGAATTATTTTTACACAAAATGATTCTTGTACTTCTTTCTAAACTACTATAAGTATTACTTCATCACATTTTCTTCACTGAATGGATGGATTTGGTGAGTCCTGAAGGATGAAAGGCTTTTCTCTGGCATAGCAAGGAGGAAACAGAACATCCCGTCATAGGTACTTTAAAAAGAGAAGATTGACATAAAAATGAGCATGTGTATTTCTCCTAAACTGGCTCTTATGAATGGAATGAATGGTATATTTAAATATTTTGAGTAAATATAAAATATTCATTAGTGAATATATGAACTCAGTTAAATACATGTTCCTATATGTAATATCATTTATCTGTAACATCCCTTTAGGATGAAAGATTTTATGTCACGATGGAATCTTGTGTTTCTTGGAATTCTATGATGTCTTGGTTCTTTCTTATAAGACTCCCTCAGTGCTCCTGGTAACTCAGAGTTTCATCATTTCATTAATTACTGGATTTTTCATGGAAATTTCTCAAGAATGGGAAGTGTTTCCTCTGTTATGGCAAAATATTTTCTTACTACATTTCATGATCCTATTCTTTGAACTGTGAGGCCAATGTTTGCTTGATTTTGTTTAGGTGGGTTCCTATTATAATTTTCATCATATTTCCTACATTAGTATGTAATTCAATTTGGGATACCAATGACAAAGTATACACTTCTAGATAAATATTATGTTCATTAGAACAATAAACCAAATGACAGTCAACAAATCTTATTTGTTCCAATAAACAAAATGGAAAGTGGTCAACTAATATTTCCAGCTATCATTAGTGGTGTTAAAAAACATCCCATACATAAATTAATTGCCTTAAAATTCACTTTATGATTGACAAAAATAACTGGTAAGTCAGTGATGCTTTTGAATTTGGAAGATTGCTTTATTGAGGAAATTCAATTTTGACAAGATATTTTCATCAATTTGCTCTTAGAGAGTATATTGTGTTCAGCAGTTATGGAAGTGACATTCTAGAGAAGATGACTGTGTAGATTCAATGCATTTTCTACAAAACCAAAGTAGTAAAGGAATACCTCATTCTTACTATCAAATCACAGTCTTCAAAAATCAGGAGCAAATTGATAAATCTAGCAATATATATTATTTAATTTCTCTATTTTCACTGAGCTAAATGTCCCACATAACTTCTTAACACTTTTTGGCATAAGGAACCTTAGTTACAGTTGTACTCAATTTCATTCAGTCATAGTTTAAATTGAATTTATTCCCATGTGTCATTTTTCCCCCTGGTAACTGTATCCACAAACAGAAAAAGGCTTACATCACTTTCTAAGTAGATCAGTGCAAGAAGATCAAACACTAGCCCTTTTCTGCTTTTTTAGCACTGGATGTGGGGATAATTACAGAAATTCTCTGTGCATTTGTTTCTTCACATGACAAGAAGGAAAAGGATGAGATCATTGCCTTTAAATGCCCTATTTGGACAAAAGTAAACAAGGACAGTTTTCTTTAATCTACTGAAATTCAGTATGAAAAACTGATAGCACCAGAGAATCTGGGATTGGAGGCAAGCCTAAGTCATGAACCCCCACATCAGTCTGAGCAACTACATACACTCTTGGTATGCACATATTACTGAACAAGTCTATGGGTTCATCACCACACCTGGCATGGGAGAAAGATGGGATAATCTTTATCAATTCCTGGGGCAATGTGGGCACATTAAGCCTGCAGGGCTTACAGTAACAATTATATCTTTGACCCCTATTCTGCAACCAGCAAGGGAGAAGGGGCAAGAAACAGATGAAAGAGAGCTAAAAAAATTTCAGATTGGCCAAACACAAGCCATTATAAATTTCCAAATTAAATCAAACCAAGTACCAAAGAAAGGTTGTAACACAAAGCCAATCAAATAGCCCTAGACTTAAGAGAGAAAAGATACCAAGAATAAAGACATCTAGCAAATCAGATGCTGAGACACCAACAAAAAATTATAATCCATACCAAGAAAAAGAAGATATGGCACACTCAAAGGAACAAACTAAGTCTCCATATAACACAAAGGAGTTGAGACAACTAATCATAGATGTTCAAGCAAATCTCCTTAGTAAATTCAATGAGATGGCTAAAGAAATTAAGAACATTAAGAAGACAGTGGGTGAACACAAAGAATTTGAAGGCATGCATAGAAAAATAACAAATCTTATGGGAATGAAAGTCACAATAAATAAATTAAAAATGCACTGGAGGCATATAAAAGCAGAATTGAAGAGGCAGAAGAAAGGATCAGTTCACTTGAAGACAGGGTCTCTGAAATTGAACATAGAAAAGAAGAGATAAAGAAAAGAATGAGAAAATTGAACTGGTGAAAGGGAAAGAAATGACAGCAAGAGACATGCAAACAAGTATCATGGGTGTCCCAGAAGGAGAAAAGATGGGAAAAGGGACAAGGAATATTTGAAGAAATAATGTTAGAAAATTTCCCAACCCTATTTAAGGACATAGATATCCATATCCAAAAGGAAAACATACTCCCATCTTAATAAATCCAAATAGACCTACTTTGAGACACATACTAATCAGAATGTCAAATGCCAAAGATAAAGAGAGATTCCTGTGAGAAGCAAGAGAAGATATTCATCACACACAGGGGATGCCCAATAAGATTAAGTATGTTTCTCATCAGAAACCATGGAGGAAAGAAAGTAGTGATTTGATATATTTAATATACTGCAAGAGAAAACTGCCAGCCAGAATCTTATATCTAGCAAGATTGTCTTTAAAAACAGTGCTAGTTTAGAATATGCACAGATAAACAGAAAATGAGAGAGTGTTTAACAAAGAGTCTGGCTTTGCAGGAAATACTATAGGGAGTGCTACAGCCTGGAGAGAGAGGCTTGGAAGAGAGTTTAGAAATGAAGATTATATCACTAAAAGTAATTAAATTGTAAAGAGAGGTGAAAACAATATATGAAAAATGAAACCCAAAGATCAAAATGGGTGAAATAAGACCTGTCTTTACAACAATAATTTTGAATGTTAATGGATTAAATGCACAAATCCAAAGACACAGACTGGTAGAATGGATAAGAAAATATAAGCCATCTATATGATGTCTACAGGAGACTCACCTTAGACCTAAGGATACAAATAGATTGAAAGTGAAAGGCTGGAAAAAAATCTTCCATGCATACAGTAATCCCCTCCCCCCCCAAATGCTAGAGTCGCTATACATATATTGGGTGAAATACACCTTAAAAGCAAAGCTGTTTTTAGAAACAAGGAAGGCCTTTATATAGTAATAAAAGGAGCAGTTCACCAGGAAGAAATAACAATCATAAATGTGTATGCACCTAACCAGGATGTCCCAAATTACATGAGGGAAACACTGGAAAACCTGAAGGAAGAAATAAACATCTCTACAATAATAGTTGGAGATTTCAATACATAA
This sequence comes from Cabassous unicinctus, assembly GCA_029593785.1. Classification (NCBI taxonomy): domain Eukaryota; kingdom Metazoa; phylum Chordata; class Mammalia; order Cingulata; family Chlamyphoridae; genus Cabassous; species Cabassous unicinctus. The sequence goes on from JAQZBX010077807.1 coordinate 10,702, forward strand.
CTCTCAGCATTGGATAGATCATCTGAGCAGAGTATCAACAGAGAAACAGATAGCTGGAATAAAATTATACATGAACCAAACCTAATAGACATATACAGAACATTGCATTCCAAGACAGCAGGATATATATTCTCCAGTTCTTAAAGGATCTTTCATGAGTGTATACCATATTTGGGGCCATAAAACAGATCTCAATAATTTTAAAAAGAGCAAAAATATAGAAAACACTTTCTCTAGCTACTAGGAAATGCAAATCAAAACTATAATGAGATATCATCTCAGACCTCATAGAATGACCATTATTAACAAAAAACAGGAAGCAGCAAGTGCTGGAGAGGATGTGGATAAATAGGAAAACCCCATCACTGTTGGTGGGAATATAGAATTGTGCAGGCCCTGTGAAAGATACAGGAAACAAAATATAAAACTTCCATAAGATCCAGCAAACCCTCCGCTAGGAATATATTCAGAAGAATTGAAAACAGGGACATGAGAAGACATTTGCACACTGATGTCAATAGCTGCATCATCCACAATTGTCAAAAGATGTAAACAACACAGGTACCCACCACCAATGAATGAATAAATAAAATGTAGTATATACATATGATGAAATACTATGCTGCTGTAAGAAGAAATGAATTAGGGACACATGATAACAGGGATGAAACTTAAGGACATTATGCAAAGTGAAATAAGCCAGACAGAAAAAGGATACATATTTTATGGTCTCACCAATATGAACTAAATAACATAAATAAACAGATGAAGTTAAAACCTGGAATATAGATTAATAGGAGACAGGATGAGAACTGAGAAGGGGTACTGATGCTTAATATATATAGAATTTTCAATTAGCTTGATTGTAAAACTGTGGAAATGGGTAGAGTTGATCATGGTACATTGTAGTATGTATAACTAACACAGCTGATTTATACATGGGAATGTGGTTGAAAAGAGTAGTCTAGAGATGTAAAGAAAGCTAGAGAATAACCTAGGGACTGAATAACATAGTGAAACTGTAGTTGAATAAGAATTGTGGTTAATAACACAAATACAAGGATGTTCTATGAACTAGAGCAAATGTATGCCATTATTACAAAGTGGTAAGAGTACAGTGATGCATGAGATAAACAATTAATGTAACTGTTTGTACTATAGTTAGCAGCAATATTATGATATTCTTGCATCAATGTCAATAAAGGTACTATATCAATGCTCAGGATCAATATTAGGGGGTATGGGATTTTTCTTTTTGACTAAGGAAAAGATTCAAAGTTTACTTGGCAATAACTACACAAGTCTGTGAAGAAAATGAGAGCCATTGACTGGACACTTTGAATAGAATGTACAAGGCATAAGACTGTACAACACAGTGAACAATGTGGTGGAAGATGGACTGTGGTTAACAGTCAAATATGAGAGAGTTCTCTCATGAAGTATAACAAATGTACAATACTAATGAATAGTGTTAATATAGGAGGTGTATGGAAAAAATATACCAGTGGTACACTGTGGACCATAGCTCATGGTAATAGTCTGATCATGTTCTTTCATAATCTGTAACAAATGTTCCACAACAATGTAAGGTGCTTGTGGAGGGGTGATGTATGGGGATTCTGCACATTATGCATGAAAGTTTTGTAAGCTCACAACTTCTATAATAAAAATTTTTAAAAATTAAATTTAAAAAAGAAATTCAGCAAGGAAAAAAATTCATGGACATGCAAACAAATTATTTTAAAAGTTGTCTTCAACATTTCTTGATAAGCATTTGTGTTCTACCAATTTCATTTGTACAATCCATTCACAAAATCACTTGGTCCCTAAATTTCCCTAATTGGTAAAGTGGATATCATGATAAGTGACTGAGTCATTGAGTAAATTCTCATTTGGAGAATTGCACAGAACTTAGTGTTAGGAAAAGGATTTCTTCACTAAGGAATGGTGGTATTGCCAAGAGGAAATGGAGAGACAAGCAGAAACCTAAGGAAATTGTGGAAATTAGGAATGTGAGAATGGGAAAATATATGTGCTCACCACTCCAAACAGTGTGTTGGAATCTCCAGTTTCTTAGAGTAGGTGAGGTAAAAGAGAATTTACAGAAAGATTTGATTGGAGTTCCCAACTCATGGATTATATGGGCATAAACTAGAAATATGTTCTGAAAAATCACAATATTCAGAATATACATTTTAAAAATAAAAATATTTAATTATTAAAATTGTTTGATAATGAATTTTGGCACATAGTAGATCACTTCTCTTAAAATTCGCTTATCAGCAGGTGGGATTGTGTACTGCACCAACAACTTCTACCACAAATGGAAGAAGAGACAGCCAGAAAAGATCTTGGTACACTTCTGGAGACCTATGTTGGGGAAAACAATCAATTGTCAGTATTTTTTAACACTTGTTTTTTATAAACTTGGCCACTTGTTTAACTGAGAATGCACAGTCACTGTGGCCAGTTCTGATTGGTTTGGGAGGGAGAATACTGCAAATGGAAGAGCAAACCCCAGGATATCCATATAAGAGAAATTGGAAGATATTTAAGATAATTTTATGGTGTCCTTAAAATACAAACCAAAATATTTTCTATGTTAATTTGAACAATTGCATAAACTAAGCTGTCAATACAAAATATGCAATCTGAGTTTCAGCTTATGAGCATTCTCTTTCATTAAACGTTTTAGTTCCTCAATGGACAGGGAGAAACTTGTGAATGGGTAAAATTAGAAAATAAGGAGAGAATTTATAGTTGGTGCCTAATTAGACAGATTATTCATGTCATATGCATGCTATTTGATGGAATATTTATGAATCTTCATGTTTCCCAAAGGATGGTGTAACCGTTGGCCAATTTGATGTAATTATGAATTCCAAAAATATAATTGGATCATGATTGTAAACTGATCTGTTAATCTGGGCATGATTAGGTTATGATTAAGGTGTTGAGCCCCACCTCTTTGTGGGTGGGGGATCAAATACAAAAGGCATGCCAAGAACAGTTTTGAGAAGCAGTTTTGATGTTGGAAAGAAGGCCCCAGGAGAAAAGAAGCAAGCCGTTCACCTGATCATCTACAGCTGACCTTGTGGAGGAAACAGGAGCTAAGCCTGGAGAGAAATGCAGCCCCGGGAAGAGAGGAACCCCAGAAGCCTGAACCCTGGCAAATGCCGGCAGTTGTCTTGCTCTAACATGTGGCAATGGACTGTGATGAGAGGAGAAACATAACGCTTTATGGCCTGGTATCTGTGGACTTCTACCCCAAATGAATACCCTTTTTAAAGACCAACCCATTTTTGGTATTTCACATTAGCACCCCTTTGGCTGACTGATACAGAATTTGGTACCTAGGAGTGGGGAAGTGCTTTTGTAATTACCAAAATGTTGGAATGGTTTTATAAATGGGTAAGGGGTATTTTTTGGAGGAATTATGAAATGCTTGATGGAAAAAGGCCTAGATAGCTTTGAAGAAACTGTTGACAGTAATATGGATGCTAAAGAGACTTTCTATG
>JAQZBX010077809.1:0-14218 GCA_029593785.1 Cabassous unicinctus
GCGCTCCTCCCTCATCCACTCCCTATGGCACTCCTCCCTCAAAATAGGACCGTCAGACACCACAATCACAATGAATAAGAACAAGGAATTTTTATACCAAAGTAAGCTCTTCTTGCCAAACCAGTAAGATTCCTGCATTCCTGGTTTTCTTTTCCTTGTACAAGGAGAAAATGAGATGATTACCTGGAAAACAAAAACCTTTTACTCCCTGAGGAAAGACATTATTTACAAAAGTTCACAAAGCAAACACGTCTTTCTTTTCCACCTTAAAATACCTCCAGTAATCACACACTCCCTCAAGCTAAGCATGTACAGGCAGCCTCTTCACATGGTTGACTGTTGCTGGGTGGTAACCTCAGCAGACAGCAAACCACGTCTGAAACAAGCAGACCCAGAACTGGGTCTGCCAAGGATCGCCAGGCTCTTCAGTGGCCAGGTCTTCTGGTCGACCGTGCTCTGCCTCCCAGCCACGATGGCTTGGCCTGCAGCAACCTCAAAGCAGACTGTTGGAGGGCAGGACTCTTGAGTTTTCAGATGGTTTCTGAATCCCTTAGTCCCATAACAAGTTATGTAATTATATGTGTGTGTGTGTGTGTGTGTGTGTGTGTGTGTGTGTGTGTGTATGCATTTGAGACAACATGCTTGGAAATAAAACTCAGGAAAGATGGTCAGGAAGAGTAGACAGCGCTTGCCAAGGTCCTGGATTGCAGTTAGCTATAAATAGTGTGTGAGTGAAGAAATTGAAACTATAGGAGCAACAGCCCCTGACAAAAGATGAGACTTACATCCTTCCTTGCTAGCAAAGGGTGGAAGGGTTTCAAGCAGGGTGTATCTCAGCCAGATCACTTTAGAAAGACCCCCATGGGGCTGTTTTGAGATAAATCTGCAGTGGAGCTGGTGAGACAGGAGGCAGATGGGGGCAGGAGGAGACAAGGTTAATAGTCCCCTTAAGGGATAGCAGGCAAGAGAGGTCAGATTTCACACGTTAATCTGTTAACCCATGTTAGATCTCGGTAAATAAGAGGAGTGAAGAAGAAAGCGGAACAGGGTGATGTACAGATTTCTGGCTTAGACACAACGTAAATGGCAACTCCATAAACCAAAGACAGAGAGTGGAAGAGGAAGCCCAGGTGTGCAAGTCTACAGGGGAGTGAGGGCAGGTGGAAAGTAGAGGGGAAACAGAGTAGCTCTGAGCCTGTTGGTGTACAGTGTTCATTGCACATCTGCTGTCCAAATGATAACAGGAATTCAGTGGTGAAGCCCGGACTGGGGATACAAATTTGGGAGTTACCAACATTTGTGGAAATTAGGGTTGGACATGGTTGCGGATGAGACTGCTTAAAAAAGAACACAGAGATGGCACATTTGGGAAACTCCAACACAGATCCTGGATTGTTGTGTAAGGGGTGTTGCGCCCATGTGTGCTGGGCCTCAGGGTTTTGGGGGAATGGAGGTGATAAAGAGAAGAGACCAGCTTGGTCTAAATTCCTTAACTGGCACATCACGCTCCTTCCCTGGGCTTCGGTTCCATCAACTATAGCACCGTGGGGTTGGACTTGACAATCTCCCAAAGCATCTCTCCCAGTTTTAAGATGCTATAATTATAAATATCTTCACAGTGATATAAATCCGACAACTAGGAAATTTGGAGGAAACTCTTGGCTTTAGAATAAGGAGGAGAATTGTTGGGATCAAGAACGGAATGTAAATGCTTTATTGGGATATACGCCATGTAATTGCAAACATACACTTTCTGATAATGAAGAAAGGACATAAGGAGTTTAAAGACATCACATAGAATGACAAACTATGTACATAGAAACATATGTCATGATTGCCACCATAAGTTATGATATAGATGAGTCAAACTGAGACAGCTAAATTTAGGGTTTTCAAGGGTCCCCCTCCCATCAGTGTCAGAAGATTCAATTTAACTACAGGAAAAACAAAACAAAAATGCTGATACAAGCGGTATTCGGTTTCCCTAGGACAAGAATATCCAAGTCTGAATAAAGCTAAGTGCAAGGACCACCCACCAGCAATACCGGGGTACAAAATGTGGCGAGGTCCTTAAGTTACAAGAGACATAGTGGTGACACCCACAGAGAAAATCTGGGTGCCCCTGGTTCAGGGGCTCTCACAACTGGGGTAACCAGAGAAGGGCCAACCTAAAGCTGAAGAGGGCAGTAAGAGTAGGATGTGAAGACTGACAGAAGCGTGGAGGCAGAGAATGAAGGGGGGGCAAGTCATAGACCAAGATACAAGAGGTATCGTAAGCTACAGGGGCAAACCAGCAAAGGCAGGCTTAGAGGTAAAACTGAGGGTCAACTACAGAGCAAGCAGAGGCTCCTGAAGGTCAAAGGCTCATTTGGGATGACTTTCACCAAGTTGCCACTATGGAGTTATTTTCAGGCATGGATTGTGATGACCCACGAGAGACTGATACCCGTAGGAGCCTCTGTGCACACGTGTGAGGACCAGCTCATGCCATGCTATGAGTCAGCCTCTTGATAGAAACCCTGTGGTAGGCCAAATATCATGGCTATGTGGCGCAGCAGGCAGGTTGGTAAATTAAGGGTCCTTAGTGCCTTCTGTTCTCAAAGGCAATTATTAATATAGGCGAGAAGAGGGGTCCTGATTTCATTGTTAAGAAGACAGCGCTTGTAAAAATCAAGCATGCTTGTGACGTACATGGTTATTTGTTGTCACTCAATCAAAGCAGAGCCTTTCAGTTTAGGAATAGCAACTCTGGAAGGATGAATAATGATTTTGTCAACTGTACCTCAACACCTAAGCAGTGACACATCAGCTGAAGTCCCAGCCGAGCAGCTGTGATGTGCTCAGTTCTATCCTAGGGCCATGGGGAAGAGTGAGGATGGTACCTGGCTTCTAAGAGCTAAAATGCTGAGGGCATTGGAGGTGGTATGCTGCAACACAAAACTAAACTAGTAATGCAGTGATTAACCGTGAAGGAACACGGTGGGTCTTGCCAAGGTCAGAGAAAGGATAACGACGGTGTATCATAATGAGATGCCATTTTTTGCCTCTCCATTTGGCAACAACTGGAAAAATACTAATGCCATTGACAAGTTGGCAGGAATTGTCAGATACAAACTTTGGGGGGAACAATTGAGTGATATGTATCAAAATTCTAAAAATTAATACTTTTTTAATAAGTTATAGAAAACTTTAGAATTTATCCCTCGTAAGTAACAGGGCAAGAATAAAAAAGATGTGAGTTCAAGGATGTTCAACAGTGTTTTATAAAACAGTGAAAACAAGTTGAGTGAGATTTGGTTAAGGAAATTATGGTATAATCCACGATCAATGCTACGCAGTCATTAGAAATGATTATGGATTCTTTCTTTATTAACATAAGAAAGTATATAATATGGGGCTAAGTGAGAGGGCCCATTACAAAAATAGTATGTATAGTATAGATATTTATATTTATAAAAATGGTATATTTCCGTATGCTCACAGGTATAGAAATGGGCATAGAATTGTATTCTGCAAAATGGAACAGTGGCTTCCTGTGGCGATGGCATTATGAGAGAACTATATTTTGTAACTTATGTTTCAATATTTCCTGAAATTTTAATATAATGAGCATGTATTAGTTTCATAAGCATAGACAATAAGGCTGCAAAAAAGTAAAATATTAATGACCAGTACTTTAGTTACTAAACATGCTAGGAACCTAAGGAATTCAAAGAAATTAAAGAGGACTTTTCAGTAGAGATGACTATTATTCTCAATAGCTCCAAAGTCATTTTTTTAATTAGGACAGATTCAATTCTGCATGTATCATCCTGACTCTCAACTCAGTGGGTTATAACCTATATCCTGGTTGAAATAAAATGTTTTCAGCCCAAAATAGATAAAGTTGTAAACCTCTCGAAAGTAATGACTTTCAAAAGACTCCAGGAACCCACAAAAATAAGACAAAGAAAGATGTATAAAATCTATTTAATTTTTGGAAAAAAAGAAACCAAATGACTACAAAAATATCAGCTCCAAAAATATCGAAAAAGCTTCAACAAGGGAAAGTAGAGAGCAAAAGACTGGCATACGGATGTCAAAAACCCAGTATCAAAGAGGGTTTGAAAACTGGTCGTGCGTCACCAATTATATATATACATCTAAGATCAATGTGACAGACACTCATTTCCAAGAGCAACGGGAAGTGTTTTAATGGCCTAAAAATCTCTTTTTAGTCACCGGCTGATAATGTAACTATTATGTGAGATTTTTTGAAATTCATTTATCATTGGACACCAAATTGTGTCCTGGGAAAAAAAACAGGCAAGAGACCCACTTCATCGATTTATATCTAACATGTTTTATACATAATTGTCTTTTCTTCTCACCTCCAGGAAAAGCACAAAGAAGAAACTACAGCAATGGCCAAGTTGACGGAGTCCATGAGTAAGTAACTTGAAATTTATTCTGTATTTTCAGTTTTGAATGGAAAAAAAAAAAAACCCCACAGTCATTCAAAAAACATATCCTTCTGTGATTGTCTGATTTGTCCTTCTCTTTGCCTCTTGCAACAGCCAAGGTCTATTCTCTTGGCTTCTTGTGGTAGCCGAGCCTTGTATTAATGTTGTCTTCTGCACTATTCAAAATTCATTTTCTGTGGGGTCAAATTCTGTGCTGAAGTTGTTACTCAAAGCATGGAGCTGAAGGATCGAAATGGATTCTATTTGTAGCACCGTGCTGGGGATCAGGGCCCACAATAATTTTAAGCTGATTTTTGGTCAATGTTAGCTGAGGTTTTATATGCAGATATGTCATAGGCTGGAAGATCTAAAGAGAAGAAAAAAGATCACTGAATCATCATTAAACCTTTCAGATGCAGTTCAGAAATTTCAGATGGAACTATCAGAAAACGGAGCATTTGATCTGCAAGTAGCTTGTAATGATCTGGGTTTTGAATATATCAGTGTTATAATGCCCAATCCCCTAAGCTAAATCAACAGGGCATACAAAGCATTTTTTAAGAGGAAAGGAAAATTAACTATAACAAACCCTCCTACAAATGAGAAATGCAATTTCCTGTGCTGAACTGAGGACCGTGTGGTTATGAAATAAACAAATAATACAGATTTTCTCCTTTGCAAATACTTATCACTCCTGGTGATAGATGTCATGTGTATGGTTACCAGGAAGGCTTGCAGACATTTCTCCGTCATCATTAGGACCATGAATACCTGGTTAAATATGGCCTACAAAATTAACCATTCATCTTACCCACATTTAACTGTGCCCCTGCTTCCTCTAATACTAGCCCCTCAAATCGTGAGACTATTAAAATAAAAGTCCTGCACGTGTTCCCCAAAAGCATAAAAAGTGAGTGAACCTTTATCCACAAAGATCTGCACCCTCAACCCAGAAAAGGTAATGTTAAAAGTTACGTTGTTAAAATGGTACTATTATATTGCCTCCTAAGTCCTGACCCAAAACCTCTGCCTAATTTCATATAAATCTTGCACAGCCATAGAATAGTGTAGTGCTAATCTCGAAGTCCGCTGTCACCAGCACAAATGACACCCAGGTTCTCTGAAGGCTGGAAAAAGCGGTGGTTGAGAACCCAGCGTCATTGTCAGTGAATTGAATCTCGAGTTTATGGGTGAATTAAGCTCAGTCGTAGTGCACGTGAATTGTGATGCTAACTCAGTATTTACAATGAGGGTTCTACTAGAAATTGATATTTTAGTTCAGTGAATATTCTTCTTCTAACTGGCATAGCTGAATTGTAAAATATTAAGGTCACTATAAGAGATATATTGGCCAGTATTTCTGATAAAGGAATTTAATTTTTCTATGTTGGGTTCCAGAAGCATTTAAATAAGAGATCCTCCCTTGACTATTAATTTGTTGGGTTTTATGCCTCAGGTTAGCCTTTGGTAAACAACATCCAATACCATAAGTGCAATAAAAGTGAGAATCCCAAGACTTTATCATAATTATATAAAATCAGTCCCTGATTTTCCTCCCTCCCAGACGGATGTTGTATTTCAAAAGGGCATCTGCCTAAGGAACATTCCATCTCTGCAAAAATTCTAAAAACGCTGACCTACGAATCCATGGGCTTAAGAGAATTCTGTTGAAATTGAATTCCAAATCCTTGGGTAGATGAAAGGGTACAAGCGATTCTTCTAACTTGCTTTGTCTTTTTCAAAATGATCAAAAGGATATGGTCAACGCACATGGAAATTTAAAGTTTGGAAACAGGGGGCGGATGTGGCTCAAATGGTTGGGCGTCCGTCTCCCATATGGAGGGACCTGGGTTCGATGCCCAGAACCTCCCGGTAAAAATGAAAAATAATAAAATAAAAAATAAAGTTTGGAAACAGACCTTGAAATCATACCAAACATACCACCAGTTCAACCAGCTTACAAAGATATAGAACATTGTAAAATATTTTAAATGTGCTTTAATGCTTCTAGGTGTTAAGAAATAGTGAGGTGTTAAGAAACATTCAACAAATTATATCATTAAAAGTAGTAATGGTATAAAATTCATGACTAATATAATATACAACAACACATTTTACCTACCTAGGTAATAAGAAATATTTAAATCTACAAGGATATACATAGTTAAGTAAGAAGATTCTATCAGTAAGCTAAGTAAAGCAGTTACGTACCTCTAGTCAGTAGCATTGCTACTTAACAGCATTGATGGGAACATCAGATCCGTGGCCACAGGAGAAAAGAAACATAAACAGAGCCACAGACGCCCAGGACACAGTGCTCTGAATGTGTTTCCAGAGCCAGTAGCAGTTTGTTAAACTGCCAAGCAGAAACCATCTGGTTACTGGAACATCTCTATGTTTAACTAGAACTGAGAGCAATTCTCTCGTGTCACCTTGAGCATCCATATCCTATCCGTGGCTATTCAGGTGCCATAATGAGGAAGGGGTTTCACTGAGCATGCTTCTGCATCTTCCAGAGCAAGGATGAGGAGTATTTCTTTCTATTACGTGCCATTAATTCACCTCCCTCCAAAATTCAACTTCAGTCTTTGTTTATAAAGGGCAGGCAAGAGACTTCAAAATGTTAACAGATTTTCAAATACTTAATTAAAAGCAACTTTATTTAATAAATATAAAATATTACTTTAACATATTTATGTTATTTATATTATTTTATATATTATAAAACCATAATGTATATCATTTTATATGTGTACATCATAAAGTATTTTATACATTACATTGTTGAAGTCACAAGGGAGACATGATAAGAAATGGAAAAAGGGAGAAAGGAAGGAAAAAAGAGGGAAAGAAAAACATGGAAAAAGAGATGGAGAGACAGCAAAAATATACATAGGAAAAAATGGGTAGATAAAAAGGCCCAGAGAAGGCACTGTTAAAGGGGAAAGAGGCAGAGCCACGGGAGCAAAGAGAGGACAAGTAGGCAAATGGGGAGGCGAGGAGAAGAATGACTGGGTCTGAAAATTAGCAAATTACTCGTGCCTGTTAACCCGGCATGGATTTTAAAACTTCCCAAGCACTAACAATTTCCCACCACTGCCCTTTGACATTTCAATGTCTGTTTGCATCTTTGAAACGGATATTTTCATACTTGGACCACCAGGCAGAAAACCCACTCTGGAGGAAGTTATTCTGAGCTTGCTCACTGGTGCCCAGTACACGACCACCGCGTCCACTAGCGCAATCTAACTGAAAGCCTGACCCAAGTGGAGTCTCTGAACAAGTGTCTGCATACAGGCTGCAGTGATCCAAACAAGGAGACTAGTTCCCCCACTGTGCTCTCATCCAAGGCAACGCTGGGGCTGGCAGGCCCTGTTCTGGGCACTCTAATCTGAGGGAGACTTGTTACAAATCAGAGCATGTTCCAAGACGTGCAAATGGCCTGGGGCCTCTGGAATCGTGTTCTGTACAGACCAGCTTTGTAGGCTGTCCTTGCATAGATTTCTGTGGGTAACTGGTTTCACGGGCCATTGCCTGCTGATGTATCACCCCCATACATTGGTGTTCCTGAACGGATCAGATACAGCACAGAGTCTCACTGTACAGTTCCATTAATCCACTGGATTGTAACTGAATGTCTGGTTTTGTGCCTGGCTGATGCACTCACAAGTGCAGGACAGGTAGGTTAGACTTGGAGCTGGCACCTCCTCCAGGCTGCAAGGCCCCTTCCTGAGGCACCCCACCCAGCATCTGCTGGCATCCCTGGACTCGCCCTTCTTCCCTTTTCTCTGCACAGTCTCACTGCTGCCATGTGTCACGCATCGGCCGATGGTGATCCCCTGAGCTGCATGTGGCTCAGCGCGGCTCACTCTGAGTCTTGGCGGGAGGAGCCGACTTCCCATTGCTTTGTTGCCATCTTTTCCCGGCCTCTTTTGGGCACCCGAGCTTTAAGCTTTTCCTTTGCCAACCTAAGTACCCATCTGCTCTTCTTCACCAGGCGTTCTGTCCAGGTCCTCCCCTGCTGCATGGTCCCTCTCTATATCCCAGCCTTAGTGGGTTACATGGGAATGAGGAGTTGCAAGGGAAGCTAATCATTTTCAAATAAGCAAGAGGGGTGGCAGCTTTGCCCAGCAGGTCCAGGGAGTCAGTCTTTTCATAGCCAGGGAGAGGTGAGAGGCCGCGCTCCCTTCCACTGTCCAGAGCAAAGGGCCTGCTTTGTGAGGTGTTTGAAGAAGAGGGAATTCCTCCTATGAACAAAGAAATTAAGGTCACTGCAGTTTGTGTACGATGTATGTTGATGCCATTTTATTAAAGGGATGACTTTTTCTGCAAAAAAAATCAAAGAAATTTAGTTCAGATTTGAAACTTTCAATTGTCAACACTGAAATCAAGAGATGGAACCAATTGCAATTAGTGCATGTTAAATTAGCCTGATGAGAGGAGAGTCACTTGAAGTCATGAATTCCCTCCCCTGTGGAGCGGCTGTTAGAGCTCCGGCACCGTGTGCAGGCGTGGAAAGACAAGAAAATGAGACCCCTGCCCACACTGCGGGCCGTGTTTGGGCAAAGGAGGCCGGGGACACGCAGGGGTGGCACGGGGAAGGGTGTGCTCTCTCAGGAGGAGCCTGGCAGGCCCCGCAGACCCTCCTCCCACAGGCTTCCGAGGTGCACGCGTCGTCAAGGCTCCCAAAGGACCAGCAGGGCCCCCCTGGGGGAACGGGGTGCCAGGACAGAAGGCACGGCCCGGGGAAGGCTCACGGGCGAGGAGGTGGCCGATTGGGGCAAGAGCAATGGGGCAGCAAGACCCAAGGAGACGGTCCAGTATCAACGGACCAGTGTCCCGCGTGAAGTCTGTCCTGCACGTGACGGGGAGGCACTTACGGTTTATAAACATTTCAGCTCTTTAGAAAGATCGCACTACGGCGTTGGGAGGTGGCTTGCAGGCTGGGGCAACGTGGAAGGAAGCAGCCAGGAGCTGGAGCCCTGAGATAAGGGAGGGGCCGGCCAGTGCATGCCAGAGCCTCCAGTGCTGGAGATGCTGCAGGCAGAAGGAGTGATTTGAGCAGCTAATAACTACGATGAGTTCAAATTGAGTTTTAGCTGTATACGATGGGCGGCTACAGGCCTCAGGTGTTTGGAGTCATTTGTAGGGCACAGTCTGCATGCTCTCCCTGCCCTCTAGGCAACAAATGTGAGTGCATCTGGGAGAGGCTAAGCCAGGGGGCAGTAACAGAAACATCTCTGTGGCTTAATGCACACACACAAATACGCGTGCACTCACACATGCATACAACAGACGTGCACATATGCACAGCACACGTGGACAGACGCAAGCGCACACATCCACATGAACACACTGCCATGTGTGCCCAGAGGTGCACACTAACACGTGTGCACACATGCACCTGCAAACGTGCAAATGCATATGCAGGTATACACGCCCTCATGCCCACCCATGCACGTGTGTGTACACACATATGCATATGCACACATATGCAAGCACATGCATGCATAGACATAGACACATGTGTATTTCTTCGCACACCACTTGTCAACACTTGACACGACCTGTCAACACTGGTCAGCTGTATGCTCGGCACATTGGGGTTGCTCAGGGTCCATGACTGTCAGAGGCTCCATCTCAACCTGTTTCCACATTCACTGCCTTAGGGGAAGGGGAACTTGTCATATTAACACGGATCTTATCATTTCACCCAGAAGTGACACATGCCACTTCTCTCATTCCATTAGCCAAACAAGTCAACAGCCCCACCTGACTTCCAAGGGGGCAGAGGGGACAATTCTGCCCCATACTTGGAAGGAGGGGTTACTGGTCAGCTCTAACCAAAGACCAAGGGATTGAACTGCTGCTGGAGGAGCTGTGAGGCCAAACTGCGGGATGGGGACAGCGTCCATTTCTTAGCAATCGGGACCACCACCTGGCATGGCAGCGGACCTTTCCGATGAAGTTAGAACCAAGTCTGAGGAAGTAGAGAATCGACTTCTCCCTTCCTGCTGATCTCCAGGTTCCCCGCGGAGGCTCTGGTTGGTTAAGTGCAGGTGGAAGTCAGCTGAGAGGGGAGCCCGGGAAACCCAGCTGGCAGGGGCCCCCTGTGGTACAGAGCTGAGCAGGGGGTGGGCGAGGTACGGGCCTGAGGGCAAACAGGCCAAGACAGGCCCAAGGGAAACCCAGAATAGTCCATGAGCTTTCCAGTGACTGACACCCTAGCTCCAGAAGAGCCCCTCTCCCAGGAGAGGAAGCTCACGTAGGAATGACCAGGTCCAAGAGCAGGAAACAGGTTCAGAATTCTAGAAGGAAGCCCATCCATCCCATAGTCTTAGGGTTCCCGACGATTGAAGAACAGAAGCGTGATTCTCCCACAGGGCTTGTGCCAGCTTGCTGGACCGTGTCAGCTTTCCCATGGGGAAAATGCCCCCCCTCACCCATACACTCTCTATTGCTGGCGACCTGGCCCAGACTCTCAGGGTGTAGGATTTTGATGCAACACAGCACATTTTTGCACCTTCCCCTTAATGGAAAAGGATAATAGTCACAGTCCAGGCAGAGCTGGCCCCCAAACCCAGGCACTGTTTATGGCTGCTAAGAGAGCCCTCAGCTGGCCTGGGCGTGAAGGGCCATGGAGGGGGCCATTTCAGAGAGGGTGCATCTGCTCCTTGCATGAGATACCTGAGTTGAGGTTCTAACCCCAGCACCTCAGAGTGGGACCTTATTTGGAAATAGGGTTATTGCAGTTGGAATTAGTTGAGATGAGGCCAAACTGGACCAGGATAGGCCATTGTCTAGTATGACCAGTGTCCTTGAAAGCGAGGGAAATTTGGACACAGAGACTCACAGACACGGGGGGGAAGCCACGTGATGATGGAGGCAGCCACTGAAGCACTCAGCTGCATGCCGAGGAACGCCAAGGCTGGCAGCGGCCAGCTGAAGCCGGGAGAAGGAAGGAAGGGTTCTCCTCCACAGGCTCCAGAGGGCGCGTGGCCCTCCCGGCTCCTGGGTTTTGGACTCTAGCCTCCAGAACTGTGAGAGAATAAAATTCTGTGGTTTTAGGTCACTCAGTCTGGGGTACGTTTATACAGCAGCCCTAGGAAACCAAGACTGGGTTTTAGGGTGCTAAATAGCATTTTATCTGAAAAGTAATTCAACTAAAAGTCAAACTCATTACTCCTAATTACTCAGTTCCCAGCATTGCACAATGTAAATCATCACTTCAGTGTAGTTTATGTCTGATCATTATCCAAGTGAGCCCCTAAGTGATACTCACCTGGGGAAGCATTGCTCTCTACCAAGGGCAAAATGTCCCTTTAAAGAGGATGTTTCTGGTCCTCTTGAGGTCCCCAGGGACCCTGCCACTGGACAGCTCTCTCCGGCTGTGTGCCTTCGACCTTTCCCCGCTGTCCTTTACTTCTCTCTCCAGTCTTTCCTCTCTGCAGAGCCTCCCTTCTCATCTGGCTTCTCCCTCCAGAGTTGGCATGTGTCTTTGTGACTGCCCAGTATCTTTTCAAGACTCTCTTTTGAGTTCCCCCCTCCTCCTTGCCTATTCTTCCTTCTCACAGCAGAGGGTAAAATGCTAACATGGCATTTCACAGCCACCTTTGCACTTGAGTGCAGTCCTAGGACCATGAGCCCCTCCTGCAGGAGACCCTGAGGGGAGGTCAGCTACAAGAGGAAGTGGGCTGGGTGCAGGTCAGGATTTGATGTGCTTGCACAGTGACTGGCAGAAGCAGCATTCCCGAATCAAGCAGATCTGCCACTGGCTTCTTGGAGTTGATTCTGTTGTTCCAGCACCATTTGTTGAAAAGTCTATCTTTACTCCACTGAATTGCCTTTGCTCTTTTGTCAAAAATCAGTTGAATGTTTTTGTGTGGGTCTCTTTCTGGGTTCTCTATTCTGTTCCGTCCATCTATATGTCTGTTCTTTTGCCAATACTACACTGTATTGATCACTGTAGCTTTACAGTAAGGCTTGAAGTCAGGTAGTGCTAGTCCTCTGATTTCGTTCTTTTTCAGTATTATGTTGGTTACTATGGGTCTTTTGTTTTTTCATATAAATTTTAGAATCAGTTTGTTGATATCCACAAAATAACTCACTGGGATTTTGATTAGGACTGTGTTAAATCTATAGATCAAGTTGGGAAGAATTGGCATCTTAATTATATTGAGTCTTCCTATCCATGAACATGGACTATCTATTTATTTAGCTCTTCTCTGATTTCTTTCATTAGAGTTTTGCTGGTAGTTGGTTCTGGAAACCCAACCGGGAGGCTGGTTCTCTCATTCTCCCCATGACTTTGGCTGCTAAACAACACCCCTTAACAGTTCTTGTTTGCTCTCACTCACCAGAAACACTTGTGCCATCTCAACTGAGAACTCTGGTCCAGTATCCAAGGCTGTCTGTTTCTGGGTAGCCTGCAGGACAAGGGAATGAAATACAAGAATGGATGCTAAGGGTATGAGATGGCTTGGGTGAAGCAGAAGCACCCTTTATATTTCTTCAACACATGAATACAGATCTACACAGAAGATTAGATTGCACATTTGGTCCCCACACAATATACAATTTCATTCCCACTGTTAGGCTGAACAGCTTCCTGTGATCCAAAGCAGAAGAGAGCCAACAGGCTCTTCCCTGTCTGCTTCTCTGCAAAGCTGTTATTTTTTCACTATGAGGCACAGGCTTGTCCTTACAGGAAAGCATCTTTCAAATCCAAGGATAATTGTTTCCTGGTTGAGATTATAGGTATGTTTTATTGGAATCAGGTTCTCAGGTTGAACATCCTTAAATAGATGACAACCCTCATGCAGCTTAATGTCCCTGAGCCACGTCTCCATGGGGTGACCAGTCGCCCCTTCTCCTACACCTGTGTCCCTCAAGGTGGGAGCTTTTTACTTCTCTTGTCTCTATGTGCTGCATCCTGTGTCTCTGGTGAGATCTTTCACTCTAATGCCCAGTTCCAGAGCAGAATGCAATTCCCTCCTCATTCATCTCGGAAACAGCATGTAGTATAAAGCATTTTACTACTAGAAACACATAGAGATATGAAAAACAGCAAAATAAGTCAGTAAAGTTCAGGCTTAGGATGCCCAGCATTTGTACAGGTACTATACTGGTCTTTGTTCAGGTGGACATGGGGTTAGCTCTATTTTCTCATGCTCATTTTCCTTCCTTCAAAGACCTTGGAGATCACTCTGATCCTTGCCCTCTGAAGGCTGTCCCTACCTTGGTCAGTGGAAAATATGGCTCTGATGCTCACACCTTCTCTCGGGCACTGGAGAGACCTAGATGGGGTTTCTCAACCTTGGCACCACTGACATTTTGGGCCTGATGAGCCTTGGCCGTGGGGGGCTGTCTTGTGCAGCATCCATGGGCCCACCCACTAGAGGCCAGAGGCAACCCCTGCCCATGGCCCAGTTGTGAGAACCAAAAATGTCTTTGGACATTGCCAAATGTTCCCTGTGGGGCAGCCTTCCTCGTACACACACATACCCATTTGAGAACCACTGAGCTAGATAAAACAGGAAGCAGACCCTTTCCCCCAGTGTGTCACATCATTGGGTGGAATTTCCTAGTGAATCAGAAACCCAGGCTTGTAGTCTCCAATATCAGTCCATGCTACAGCCTCCCACCCTCTACCTGCTTAGCGTGGGAAAGGTCAGCCTGAACCTCTCCTGGCAGCCACCGCAGCCGCCTGACTTTGGGGACAACCGATACCTTAGCATTTTTATTTTATTGGTGGCACAATTGAGGCTCAGAAAAAT
>JAQZBX010077810.1:0-14216 GCA_029593785.1 Cabassous unicinctus
AGAAGCAGCCTCTTTTCTCACCTCTTAATACAAAGACTCGAAGCATAAACAAAGATAGATTACCATGCACGACATGGCTAGCAATGCCCAAAGGAAAGCTATGACTCTTAACTCCTTGAGCCTTTACTCAAATCTTATTAATGTGATTTAACATAATTCTCAGCAAGCTTGGTTATTAGCCTGCTCAGCTAAAGTTGCAGAATAAAACAAACAAAACAAAACAAACAAACAAAAAACAAGAAAGGAGGCAGGGAGGAACCAAGATGGAATTATACGAAGATGGGGAAAATTTAAGAGAGTATAGTAACCAAAAAAGAGAAAGGAGTCTTGACATCAAAGTAGAAGTAAACTCAGAATTCTATTACTGTTTAGTAGAATACTGCATATTTATATTGACGAATCTGAAGCACCAAAAGAAAGACTGAAATGTGTGCAAGGTCTTTTACTTAAAAACTCGAGAAAGTATGCAATAGCAAGATCCCTATCCAAAATACTTTAAAAATATTTTTAAGGGAGTGCTTTAATGGAACATACTTCTGTTATCTGTAAAATATATGGAATTCCACAATTCCTGAGAATGGTAGATAAATGAGTTATCACTTAAACGAGACTTTAAAGTCTACAATATTTGAAGCCATAGTTCCTTTCTAGTTCTGGGTTAATTGCAAACAGCAAGATCATTATAATACCAACTAAGTATTTCTGATATGATGAAACTACAATGTTTTTAAATTAAAATATATTTAATACAGAACATACACCATAGTGATCCTGATGAATAATCATTGATTAAATGTCCTTATACAACACAGCTTTTTATTATAATTACCAGTAATTATAGAGGTATAATTCTGTCAGTAACTTAAAATTGTCACCCATTTTAAGACAAAATTATAGCTTAAATCAAGTTGAACATAACCTGATAGGAAATAATCTCCTGTTTTAAGAACTGTGGTTAATGTTTAACCACATAAAACCCACAATTTCCTATGACCCAGATATAAAATTCATGCTTTGTGCTCCCTCTACTGGCTCTACAGTTGCAGTTAATCCCATTCCTGGGAGATTTGCTATACAAAGCAATCCCATTACAACACAATGAAAGGAACCAGTAAAATATATTTGAGGTCTTAAAGATGTACTCCAGCTCCCTCATTCTGAGTGTTGAGGAAAAACTAGAGGGATGACATAACCTGACCAAAGTCATACAGAGTGCTGACAGACTGCAATCCTGGTCTGTAAATTCCCGATCCAGCGCTCCTTCCATTCCGTAATGATTCGATGTCTTCATGTACAAGACTATTTTTGAACTGTATTTTGCTACAAGTTATCTAAAATCTAAAGCTTGATATCATTGGGTCATAGATTTTTCACTGTACTCTAATGACAACTGATAAGTGGATTTGATAAATATTCAGGGCAGACATAATAGTTTCAGAATGTGTGTGGTTCTAATTTTCTTGGACAGTGCCCAACTCTAGTAACCTATTATAAAGTGTCCTAACATATTGAGTACTTAAATATCTCCTATTGTGATTCTACCATTTGCTTACAAATCATGATTTTTGGCTTGACATTTATGGTCACCACACATCAAGTAATCTATGTCTCTGGACCAGTAAAAATGGTAAAACCATTTTTGTTGTTAATGAGGAGAAAGAGGACGACAATGACGAAGATGCTCCACAGACTGCCTATCACCTACCAAGCACAGGGTTGGGCCTTCATAGAATTTACTGAGAAGAGTAACCTATAAGATAGGGATTACTATCCCTATTTTATAGAGAAGGAAGCTGAGAGAAAGTACGTTGCCCAAGGTTTGTTTGGCATCAAAACTTCTATTACTTTTGTATCTAACTGCTTTGGTATTTTGTTCATTCTTCAATCAACAGAGATAACAGCAGTAAAACATGCTCTCTTACTACCAGCACCATTGCCCTCACCTCCTGCAAAGAAAGATACTTTAGGCAGGGATAATACTTTCCTTACTTTTAGTAGAGTAAGTCACATGACCTATACATAACTGCACATTAACCCAGAGTATAAGTTAGTATATAATTCCAATTTACTTTTGTATAAGAAAGGTATTTAATTATTTGTCAAGAAGTGTGTTTTGGGGAATCTGAAAATATCAGCTCTAGTCTGATAACAGTGCTATTTAAATAGACACAAACAGTCTGGGATTAAAAAATCTAATCTGTTCAGACAAAAAGTAAATATTTATTAAGCTAAAATATACAAGTCTATCTTTGTGGGCAAGAAGGCATTTGTTTCTCAAAGAAAGACATAAATTGTTATCTAAATTATGAACAATTTTTATTTAAAGTGAAACTTAAATCTTGTGTTCCTCTTGAAAACATTAAACTACAGACATAATAGCCTACCCTTGTTTTTTTGCAGTGATGAGTTATTTTCATTGAAGAGTATCAAATTAAATAAAGTCTTTATATAGGAAAATAGTGCTAATTGAACATATTTCTCAATTACTGATTAGTAACCTACTTGGACAGTACAGACAACAAATAGGAGTATTTCACAAATGAGTAAGTAGCCTAGGTTAAATCCAGCCTTAAGGAATTTAGGGAAAATTGCTAAATGAATGCAAATTTTATTTGCACAATTTAAATAATGTAATAAACTTGATACCTGAGGCTCTATAGTTAGCTATATATAATATTTAATAATATCATTGTATTTTAGTAACAATTTAATATAGTCAAGATAATAGTTAATATATGTGCTATTCATATCTAATATATAATATTTATGATATTAATGATTTTTAACTGAAAGATAAAAATAACTTTGTTTTAGATGTCAAGAAAAGAATTTAGGATGATTCAGACACACTTGTGTTTAAATATCAGCTCTTCCTCCACTTACTAGCTATATGAACTTGGGCACTTTTCTGAGATTCAGTTTTCTTACACATGGTGATGAAGATGGTGACAGCTACTTCTTATTAATGAGAATTAATATAAAAACCCTTAATAGAGAAGTCTAAGGAAAAAGCCACCAGTCAGTTCCAATTGATTATGGCAAGGAAGAATCTGAGCTCTGGGTTACCAGCTCTTCCAACTTTTGTTACATGTTAGTAACAAATTCAAACACTGTGCAAACCAAACACAGCACCTCTCTGGGCTGAGTTTAGAAAGTTGACAGGATGTAATTTCCATTTTAGAGCATCATTTGGAAATTCCACATGTCACGGAATAGAGCAAAGCATCTAGAGTCAAGGTTGTCTTGGGGTTAGATGGATGCTTTAAAAGAAAGAGTTATGCTCAGGAAGGAAAAGTCAAAGGGTGGAGGTTAAGATGATTTTATGAGAGAAACTCAAAGCAAAAAATGGGTTTCTCTGGTACAACTTGGTTTTGAGACAGCTCAGGAATATATTTCTATGCCAATTTAACATCTGTGGTTTTTATGTAACTGTATGTTTTAGTTTCCTGGCTGAGAAAACAAATACCATATAATGGGTTGGCTTAACAACAGGAATTTATTGTCACTCAGTTTCAGAGGCTAGAAGGCTTGCTCCCTCCCAGGGTGGTATCTCAAGGATGGCCAGCGAACTCTGGAGTTCCTTGGCTTCTCCGTCAGAAAGCAAAGTACGTGGCAGCATCTTCTCTTTTCTATTCTGGGTTCTGTTGACTTCCAGCTTCTGGCTGTTTCCCACGGCTTCTCATCATGTTCAATTTCCTTTGTTTATAAGGATTTCAGCCATTATGAATTAAGGCCCACCCTCGTTCAGTCTGGGCACACCTAAATTAAAATCATCTCCAAATGGGATCACACCCACAGAGCCAGGGGCTGACACCTGAACATGCCTTTTGTGGGGGACATGACTCAATCCCAACACTGATTTCAACTAAATCAGTGATTTCCCAGTAGAGAGAGAGTATGTTATTCCATGTTCTATCAGAGACAGAATAGTTGGTTTAAAACAGAATCCAGAATCGCTACAACATAACATTCCTATGTCCAGGGACAGTCCAAAAATTACTCAACCTACAGTCTTGCCTAGAAATTTAGAATTTCATCGATCTTCTCAAAGAGTGAGCTTTTGTTTTTATTGATTTTCTCTATTGCTTTTCTGTTTTCTATATCATTGAAATCTGTTCTTTATTATTTTGGGTTTCTTCTCCTTATTCTGAGTTTAACTTGTTCTTTTTCTAGTTTCTTAAGGTGGAAGTTGAGGTAATTGATCTGAGAGCCGCCTTCTTTTCCAACACAGGCAATTCATGATATAAGCCTTCCTCTCAACACTGCTTTAGGGGCATCTCACAAATTTTGATATGTTGTATTTTCATTTTCATTCTGCTCAAAACACTTTCTAATTTCCCTTTTGATTTCTTCTTTGATCCATGTGTTATTTAGAAAATGTTATTTAATTTCCAAATATTTGGGGATTTTCCAGAGAACTATTACTGATTTCTGTTACAATTCTATTGTGGTCAAAGAACATGGTTTGTATGACAAGACCTTTTAAACATATCAAGACTTGGTTTATGGCATAGAATAGGGTCTTTATTGGCTAATGTTCTATGTGCATTTGAGAATATGTGTTTGGTTGTTATGGTTGGAATGCTTTAAGTGTTAGTCAAGTTGGTTAACAGAGTTGTTCAAGTCTTCTATAACCTTGTTTATTTTCTGTCTACTTGTTCTATCCATTACTGAAAGGTATTGAAATCTCCAACTATTACTGTAAATGTGTTTCTTCCTACAGCTTTCTCAGTTTTTTGCTTCATGGATTTGGAAGCTCTGTTATTTGGTGCATCCACATTTGGATTGTAATGTCCTCTTGATTAATTGACTCTTTTATCATTACAAAATGGTTTTCTTTATTCCTGGTAATAGTCTATGCTTTGAAATCCCTTCGATATTAATATAGCCACTTCCATATGACCAGTATTATTGAAATGGGTAAGTTTAAGTCTAACATTTTGCTCTAAGTTTTCTATGTGTCTTATCTGTTCTTTTTTACCCTTTTTCCCTTTTTTTTTTTCCTGCCTTCTTTTGGATTATTATTCCATTTTATCTTATGATCTAAAATTCTTTGTTTTGTTATTTTAGCATATGGTTTGGGTTTATGGCATGCATCTTTAACTTATCACAGTCTACTTTTATGCGCTATTATGCTACTTTATCTATAGCATAAGAACCTTCCATTTCTCCCCTCCCAGCCATAATACATTTAATTATTTTTGCTTAACAACAGTGAATTATCTTTTAAAGAGATGTGAGAATAAGAAAAACAAACATATATTTACCCATGTAGTTATCATTTTCAGTGTTCTTCATTCCTTCTATAGGTCTACATTTCTATATAGTGTCATTTTTCTTCTGTCAGAAGGACATCTTTTAATATTTCTTGTAATAAAGGTAAGGGGTGAATTCTTTCAGCTTTTGTATGTTTAAAACAGTCTTTGGTTTATGTTGATTTTGCAAGATATTTTTACTGTGTATAGAATTCTAGGTTGACAGGTGTTTTGTTTTGTTTTGTTTTTTCCTTTCAGTACTTTAAAGATGTTCCACTGTCTTTTCAAGTGCATGGTCTCTGATAAGAAATCTGCAGCCATCCTTATCTTTGTTCCTCTGTACATAAAATGTTGTCTTTCTCTGGCTGCCTTTTTTTTTTTAATTTTCCCTGGGAGGTCCCGGGGATCGAACCCAGGTCCCTCCATATCAGAGACGGACGCCCAGCCATTTAAGCCACATCTATCCCCTTCTGGCTGCCTTTTAAGATTTTCTATTTATCCTCATATGCCTTGGTGACTTTTCTTCTTGTTTCTTGTACTTGGGGTTCATTGAGCTTCTTGGATCTGTGGATTTATAGTTTCCATCATATTTAAAAATTTTGTGGTCATTATTTCTTCAAATTTTTTTTCTGCTCTCATATACCTTTCTTCTTTTCTTCAGGAATGTCAATTACATGTGTATTAGGCCATTTGAATTTGTGCTGTAGCTTAGTGATATACTTTTTTTCCC
Organism: Cabassous unicinctus; assembly: GCA_029593785.1. Taxonomy (NCBI): domain Eukaryota; kingdom Metazoa; phylum Chordata; class Mammalia; order Cingulata; family Chlamyphoridae; genus Cabassous; species Cabassous unicinctus. Next base: position 5,986 of record JAQZBX010077810.1, read on the forward strand.
AAAAAATTTTTTTCTCTTTGTGCTTCATTCTAGTTAGTTTATATTGCTATGGCTTCAAGTTCACAAATATTTTCTTATGTACTATCTAACCTGTCATTATTTCCATTCAGTGTATCTTTCATCTCAGATATATAGTTTTTATTTCTGAAAGTTTGGGTCTTTTTAAAAATCTTCTATGTCTCTATACTTAACTCTTTGAACATACGGAGGAAGTTATAATTGGTTTAACATCCTTGATGTCTAAATCTAATAACTGTGTTACTTCTGCTTCAATTTTAATTGAATGATAATTTTTCCTTTTTATGAGTCAATGCATTGTTTCTTTGATTGGATGCCAGACACTGTCAATTTTACCTTTTTGGGTGCTGGAAATTTTTTATAATCCTATAAATCTTCATGAGTTTTGTTCTGGGACGCAGTTAAGTTACTGAGAAACAGTTTGATCCTTTTTGGGTCCAATTTTTAATATTTTTAAGACAGGACCAGAAAAAGTGTTTACTCTAGGGTTGGTTACTCCCCAACTACTGGTGCAAGAGCTTTCGAGTACTCTATCCAAAACCTTGTAAATTACGAGGTTTTTCCAGTTTGGTGGATAGGAACAAGCATTACTATCACCCCTGTTTGAGTACTAGATACTGTTCCTCCTAATCCTCCCAGACGGTTTTTTCCACAGCCTCAAGTTGTTTCCTTATATGCATGTGCTCTGTTTGAGTTAACACTTGAGGTAAATCCGCTGCAGATTCCTGGACCTCTCTCTCTATGAAACTCTCTCTTCTCCAGTACCATTGGTCTCTTGGACTCTCAGTTCTATTTCTTCAACTCAGGGAATTTGTCTTGCTCTGCCTGAGTTCCCGCTCCCCGGTCAGTGGTCTGGAAATTCTCTCAAAACAGTAGGCTAGGATACTTAAAGGGCTCATTTCATTGTTTCCTATCTCTCAGGAATTAGTTTCTTTTGTTATGATGTCTGTGTCCTAAAAACCACCGGTTCATATATTTTGTCTGTTTCTTTTTGTTGTTGTTTCAGGTGGAGGGTTCAAATCCCTGTTACTCCATTTTGGTTCAAAGCAAATAGTGATTTTTGAACATTTATGTGAAAAAAAATCCACAGTTTTAGAAATTTTATATAGAAACTTAAGGAGTGTGGAAGAAAAGACATTTTTTTATCTCATAGTTTACCTTACTTGAAATTGTGATTGTAGAATGTTTTTCCATCTCTAAAATCCAAAGGATTTTAAATTTCACCCTAATCTCTCAAACAAAACACTAAATATACATTTACTTCCATTTGTGTGGAAATTTTATTCCCTTAAAATAACCCCACTAGTTTTGTGCTTTGCAGTACTGTATTCTATTTGCGTGGTTCATCTCTTGTTATACGTTATAAATACCAGTTATTTTTAGCCTTTTAAAACTTAATAATCTTCATTGTGGAAATCAACATATTATGTACTATCTTTTTTTATCTTCAGATAATAATGTGGCACCATTAAAGAGGGCAAACACCACAAAGCAGTTTTAGCTTTCTAGATTCATGTCCTACTACTCACCACTTTAGTCCACATATTAACCACTTTGGTCTACTCATCATTTCCTGAATACATTATGCCTTTGGTCATGCTAACCTCTTAGCATATAAAGCCCTTTCCTACATTCTTGGCCTAGGGAATTTCTACTCAACCTTCAAAATTCACCTTAGGAAAACATTTATCACATTTCCTAGTTTGTTGTATCTGTATTTATCTCCCTTGCTTAACTATGAAGCTCTTGAGATAGGATCATTCATTTCTTCCTCCTTGGTGCCTAGCATAGTGCATGTATATTTAACAGGTTCTCAAAAGTCTCTTAATTGAACTAAACTCAGAAATAGAAACAATTTGGAGATGTGATTAAGTCTAGTCAGTTCCTCTCTCTCCAATAGGAAGGCAGACTAGTTCTCTTGGATGTCCATGATCAGCAGTGGAAAGTCTCTCTTAAGTTGAAAAATATATATCTTTGGCAGGGGGAGGAAAGGCTGCCTTTTCTCCAGGGAGCTATACTTTAAAAAGCGCTACCGCTTCTTCCTTAGCCACTGCCACCAACTTACTCCAAACTAAAAATATTAGATATTTCCATTACTCTCTCTACAAGCAGACTAATTCTAAAAGAAAACTCTATTCCCTAGGGATTGGGTTACTAAGGTATTAGAGAAGTATAAACCCTTATTCCATCATATGGTTAGAGTTTATAGTTACTCCAGTAATATATATCTCAGAGGCACAGAGAAGTACCACAGTACTTCTAAAATAAGAATCATTTATGAAGTTACTAAAATAAAGCTAAGGAAGGAATTGGGAGTGCTGCAGAGAGGTCCTGGTTTTGGATGGCTGGCCAGAGAAGGTGGGGAGGTAACATTTAAGCAAAGATTTAAGTGAGGGTGTGAGCCATACAGATATCTGATCAAAGAGCATTCTAAGAAAAAGAAACAATAAATACAAGTGATAGGATGGTTCGTTTTTTATCATGTTCAGATTGAATTACTGGTAACAATTCCATGAATAGTAACTTAAATTAATAATTAATTTAAATTAATAATAATTAACAATTACTTTAAATGATTATTTAAAGCTTAAAAGAGCCATCGGACATCATTATTTTATTTGCCAAGTTACCACCCCCATCCTGAGCAAAATTAAGTTTCATCTAGAAACTTACTGTTAGTCAAACAGAAAATTAAATGATTGCTCTTCAGCCATCATTTACAGTGACAACAGAATCTATCTGCTGCAAAACAGGAACTGGATTTGAAAAACACAATGCTACTAAAAACATCTTCAACACTTGAACGCAAAATGAGAATTAATGTATTCAATAATTCAATAATATGACTGAGGAAAACCTGCCTACTTCTGAAAAGTGAGAACTGGCCTAGATAGGTAGAAGTTGAAATGTGAGTTATATTACATTAAGCTTGGATTAAATATTTAATTATCCCTAAAAATGAATGGCAGAAGGTTACTGGCAATGTCAGAAGGCTTAAAGTATTCATCTTTAAGGGTAAAACATGTGAACTACCAATATATAAATAATAGTTGTTGCAGCAATAGAAAGAAAAATAATAATAGGGACATTTGGGTCCTTAATAGGTAACAGACATTGTGCTAAGTGTTTTGTATACATTTCTCATTTAAACCTGATCACAATCCGGATAGGCAGGTTTCACTATTATCCCCATCTTACTTGCTAAAGATCACTAGCTTCTTAGTAGCAGAACTAGAACTCAGGCCTAGGCAGCCTGACTCAATGCCTAAGAACCATATCACACTGCCATGGAAACACAAACATCTGTAAATCAACCTCAATGACTTCTCATTAGTCTTAACCAGAATCTGACAATTACCTATTTACAGGTGTTTTGTTTTGTTTTTTAATTAATTTTTTATTTTGAAGTAACTTCAAACTTACAGGACAGTTTTAAAAATAACACAAAACCCATACTGATATAAACTCACTACCCTCCCCTGGCCCCTGGTGTGGGACATGACTCCTGGGGATTAGCCTCCCTGGCACCAAGGGGGTTATTACCAAGTGCCAACTAGTGATGCATTTGGAAAAAGACCTTGATCAAAAGGGGAAATATTAAATACAAATGAGTCTTTATGGCAAAGAGATTTCAAAATGAGTTGGGAGGTCATTCCAGAGGTTACACTTTTTTACATTTCAGGGGGATCTCACTGATTGCCACAGTAAACAGTGCCTCAGGTAGGGGGGCTCCTGAGGGCTCTAGAGATATCTAGACAATCCCAGGAATTTGGCACCCTGTCAGTGGGCCTGACCTTGGAATATATGATAACCTATCCCCCCAATGTATTGGAGTTAGACTCATTTATAATTTTCCTACACATGGCCCTTATGCCCCTTTTATTTGAACCTATAATTCACACTGTACTGATTACATATGTGTCCCAGAGACTTAAATCTTTTGGCTGTTCATATGCCGGTTGAGGCCTGAATCTCAACAGAGTTGCAACCAACACCTACTTTCCAGTTCATTGAACTCACCCAGGACAACTAACAAAAGGATGATGCTGGACAATGCCCATCCCCCAAAAAACAGAGTACCTACAACTGCAAGCAAGACAGTTCCATTCATCTGCTCCATGCCCCTCTCATTTGGGAGTAGAGTAGGCATCACCATCCCAGAATCCTCAAAAGGAATGAACATATATAAGGGGGCATGCAACTATGGACTAAAGTAGAATTACTATTACTCTAGTAATGGAAGAACTTGTAACACTGACATAAAGGCAGAGGCCACCAAAGTTTCTGAGGGGAGGGAGAGGGAAGAATAGGTGTAACATGGGGCATTTTGGGGATGCTGGAATTGTTCTGTGTGACATTGCAATGATGGATACAGGCCATTACACATTTTGTCAAAACCTATAAAACCACAGTGCAAAGTGTAAACTGTAATGTAAACTATAGATCATGGTTAGTAGCAATGCTTCAATACGTGTTCATCAGTTGTAACAAATGTACCACACTAATGAAAGATGTTATTAATAGGGGAAAGTATGGGAGGGGGATGGGGTGGGATATATGGGAATCCCCTATATTTTCAATGTAACTTTTTTGAAATCTAAAGCTTCTTTAAGAATAAAGTTTTTTAAAAAAATTAATATGATTAAAAAATTATTTAGGGAGCAGATGTGGCTCAAGCAGTTGAGCCACACATGGGAGGTCCCAGGTTTGGTTCCTGGTACCTGCTAAAGAAAACAAACAAAAAAGCAAACAGCGAGCAAATAATGAGCAAAACAACAAGCAAAAACAATGAGTAAACAACGAGCAAACAGACGAGGAAGCCAACTCAGGGGAGCGGATGTGGCTTGGTGGTTGAGCACCAGCTTCCTACATACAAGGTCCCAGGTTCAGTCCCCAGCCCCTGGTACCTCAAAAAAAAATATTTAGACACAAATAAAGTTTAAAATGTAATTCCCATATAATATCAGGTTTGTAATGAGCTCTAAGATGGGTCAAAACATCTCAAGGGCAAAGTTACTTAATAAGATCATACTATTATTTAAAACAAAACAAAACAAAACAAAAAACATCTTGGGAGGCAGTATAAGGTTTAAAGTGTGGCTTCTAGAGCCAGAATGTTTAAGTTTCAATACTGGCTTTACCACCTTTTAGCAAGTTATTGAATCTCTCTGTGTATCAGTTTCCTCATCCATAAAATGGGGGTAATAGTATTACCTGTTTCATAAAGTTGCTTTGAGCATTAAAATAAAAACAGTGAATAATTAAAAGATTGTGGTATAGAGTAAGAAAGATCTCAATAAATATTAGCTATTATCACCACTACTGAGCAAAGAAAGTATTTTGTATGTGCATACTTTCTAATTACAGCCTTTAAAAAAATACATATATATAGTACATCAAAAGTTCATTTAAAAACTAATTTTTAATGAACTGCCTGCCTCTTGAAGAGAGCCAGTTTGTAGAATTGTACAAAACAAGGGGCCTCTTTGAACACATCTGATTCCAGTTTAAGATCAATATAAGAATATGCGTAGAAAAATGCTAAAGAATATTAGGAAATCTTTGATTCCTATTCCAGCTTAAATATGTAAGATAAAGATTAAAAAATGTAAATGAATTTAATTTTTAAAAATGTCAGAACATGAAATAAAAAAATTAGATGCTATCTATTGAGACTAATTCATCAAGCACATGTGTGGTAAGAGTCATTGATCTCACTTTATAATGCGGTGAATATTCAGTGAGACGAAATCTTGATCAGAGAACAGGGACTCCAGAGAGACCTGATTCTACTTCCAGATTGTTGTGTGCCCTTTGCCAAACCATTTAACTTCTCTGGATTCTCCATTCCTTCCTCATCATTTATAACAAAGAAATAAATCATTCTGTTGTCAATCTAACTTAGAGGGATAGGATTAGAATAAATGCCATGCCTATTCTGTAGCAAACCTAAAAGGATTTACCTTTCTCATCATGAGCATGATGATTTAGTTACTTAGTGCCAGTAGGTGAAACAGAAACTTCTGATTTACATCACCATGTTATACTTAAATTCTGAAAGTCAAATAAATATAAGAGCTGGCATCATGACGTGCCGAGGCATGGAGAGTGGGTAGGATCACTTTGCTTCCATATACGGGAAATCCTGTATGTTTAAGTCTGTTAGAAATTTAGTAACCAAGAATATTTCTATAATAAGCAGTTGTGCAAGACTGCATGTCTGAATATGTACATGAAATTCCCTGCAAATGGCAGTCCCAGGAGACTAGCATCCAACTTGGGGAATTTTGTATCCACTCCAAATCCTCCATATGCGTAGCCTAAACTGCATGGGAAATTTTAATTTGTTTTTTAGAGTGTTTATCTTCAGAAACTCTGGTTGCACCTATATACCCATAGGTACATCAGCTAAGACATGTGAGCCTCCTGCACCAATGCAATTTGTACCTAGGGCCATTGGGGGGTGATCTATTGTCATCTTTTGGATCATATATGAATTTCATATTGTTCTTTCCTAAAATTCCTTCAATTCTTTCTTACTTTGTTTCCATGTGCCGAAACTGTCATGACACTTAATATCTTTTGTTATATTTTAATTACGGATTTAATCTAAAAGTATTCCCTTTAGATGATAAAGTGCACCTGATGACATCACCATGGCAGGATAGAATAACATGTATTCTAGGTAGAGTTTTAATATTACTATTTGTCTTCAATAACTCCAACCAATATCTTTATAAGTGACACACTGAAATATTTTATGAACATTTCCAAACAGGTCTAATATAATAAATTTGATTCTCTACTAGAAAATTTTGAATTAAAAAGAAAGTGAATCAAGAGAATTTTAATATGTATATTAAATTCATATATTTTCTTCCATCTTACCTATATTTTTGAAACTTCTTTTATTACAGCCATTCACATCCATAATTTATTTATGCCAAAGGAAAACTTTCCTTTTTTGGGGTAGGGTGGAGAGGCTCTTGTTAGAAAAACTCTGATTTCAAATTATTTTCCAGTGCTGGGTCTGATTTTCAAGAGGCAAAATTTAATGTAAAATATTTTTATTTTTCCCTCTGAGTTTCTTCTCCTTAGCTATCACCAGGAAAAAAGAAATGTTATTTTTTTACTTTTTTGAGACATCTTTCAAAGTATGTTGATATTGCTTTGATAATCATGGGTTACCAGATAGCTTCAAAAAGTGGAAAATTTATAAAATATATTTAACTGAGAGAAAAAGCAATGCAGTTTTACATATTCAAGAACTGAGGAGCCATCTTCTTTTTTTTTTTTAAGGAGGTACCAGGGATTGAACCTAGGACCTCATACATGGGAAGCAGGTGCTCCCCAATAAGAGTTGGTTTTTCCATTTGTTTGTTTTTAGGAGGTACCAGGGATTGGGACCTAGTACATGGGAAGCAGAAGCTCAACCACATGAGCTACATCTGTTCCAAGGAGCCTACTTTTGCCAAACGGTTTTACTACATATCTCGGGAAACTATATAACGAGACAAGTATAACCAGTATACTCCATTAACTAATGCTGCTATGATCTTGAGTGCTATTTTAAAGATGTAGTAGCACTGGAATAGGATTGACATCTTACTGCTTCCGGCCAAGGTATTCTATGAAAAAGTAATCAGGGCAAGTCTGCAAAAAGTGAATTCCAATAAACTAAAATCATGCCTTCATGCAGGAAATATGAAGCACCTATTGTATAACCAAATATCACATTAGGTACTGAGGATCGGTGGAGAGAGAGAGAGAGAGAGAGAGAGAGAGAGAGAGAGAGAGAGAGAGAGAGAGAGAGAAGGTGAAGAGTCCTGAGATGGAAAAGGGCCCAGCAAGGCCTGGAAAAGAAAAGTGGATTGGTGTAGCTAGAGAACAAGCTATCGAAAAGGCAATGGGAAGCTAGGGAGGGACCTGGTTTAGATGAGGAATTGGAGGGTGAGGGGTGGAGGTTAGGGCACAAAGATGAGGCTGTAAGAGAAGGCAAATAGGAGGTTCCACAGTCTAGATGTGAGATAAGGATAGTTTCAGCAAAGGTGGCTGGCAGTGGTGACAAAAAAAGAGAAGACATTCACTGTATATTGTAGATAGAGACCTGAATGGATCTAGTGAGGATGGATGTATGGGGGTGAGGGGGAAAAAATGATGACTCCCACGTGATGGGCAAAAGCCACTTGATGGATGCAGGCATTATTCACTGA